>JARJDZ010010160.1:0-10709 GCA_030264555.1 Aleochara sp. GC000083
AGATGAAGACTCCATAAACTTGAAGATGGCAATTGGCAACTGACTTGGCTCTCATCACTCGATTGCGTAACTGTAAAAGAAGAACCAACCATGTTAGTCAAGCATTTGCCTGAAAACGTTGTTGATATATCTTACATTGACTGTTTGGTGACATCTGCTGGTTGTTTAAGTCCTGTAACCCTGGACCAGGAGCCCTTACAGAGTGTTAGCAACCGGAGCCAGTTGAACCCCGGTTTTTTAACGAGGTGTTACTCCTCGAACCCTCCTCCTTCCTTATCTCTTGACTGATAAGGCCCCCGGCTTGGGACGGGTATAGCGGAGTTAAGTAATAACAGCCAACCTCCAAATTAGAATTTAGCATGTTGCACAAACTCTATAATTAATTTTGGCAAATAATTGCATGGTGGTAGCAATGCCATGCTACTAGAACCTGGGGCCCTCACTCTAGACTGGAAGTTAGAGGATGCTGAAGAATGGGGTCCTCTTTCAGAAAACATAAACAATTCGAAGGTGCCAACAACTGAAGCTAATTGAACAAATGTTTTTCAAGTTGGTACTCCTTGATCTCTCCTTCCTATTATCTGTTTCATGCTGAAGTGGCTTGCATGTGGAGTTTGCTGGTACTGAATGTGGAGATCATCAAGCAACTCACACAGGTTATCTGAGGAAATAGAAATTAACATTAAATGCTATATGAGGTTAAAAGGACATGCAGCATTTAGAATGTCATTAGAAATCACCTCAAATTATGCAATTATTAATCCTGACCATGATTAACGTGAATTGTTAATTGTACTCACCAGTGCTGGCATCAAAATTGAAAATCCATTGAATTCATATGGATTTATCAAAACTTTTTGCTCAATGTGAAGAAGGAGGCCCACATTGAAATTTGAACATCACCACAGTTTGATAATCATCGAAATTATTTAATTAACTACCACTAATTACGGATCAACCTTATCGTTGCAAATGATGCAGCAAAAAAACAAAATGGCAGCAGTTGTTTATAGCTGGCGTCTATCGCAAGCTTTTGTTTATTTCATGAAGGTTTGTTCATGCGAAACAGGCCACTGGGGGGGCGCCACCTTCCAGTCATTCCAATCAACCTTGAAATGAAAGTAAAATTGTAAATCAATTCGTTGCCCTTAAAGTGTTAATTGTTTCACTCCAGGTAAAAGAATGTAAAACAATTTATCGAGTGAATTTAAATTATACAATTCCGAAATTTTAGAATTGAACTAGTAATCTGGTGCAGTATTCCATTGCCCTTGTACCTGACATGTTTGAAACAATAAGAAAAGCGTAATAGTCAGAGAGGAATGAATACCTTGAAAGAGAAGATTTTTGATTCATCTGATCTAGATGAATGTGAAGAGCCACACATCACTTCCAGTTCCAACTTCTAATCAACAATATTTGAATCTGAAACAATAAATGGCAAAAAAATATAAGCTGCTGTAAAAGACACGTCCGGCAGGAAATTTGGGAATGTAAAACCAAAAATAGATTGTGCATTTAGTACCCTACAGAATACAAGTTGAGCCATTATGATAACCTGCGTAGTTCCTGAGAAAATAAATAAAATTTTATGTTCAACTCGTAAGAAATTACACTTCAGGTGCGAAATTTGGAAGCTACTTTTGTAATCGGGAAACCAAACGTAACTAACGAATTTGAAGTTAAAGTTCACATACAATTATTAATGATATGATATGTGAATGTGTTGAATAAATTGGTAGTCAACAGGCATGTGCACTTTTACCTCATTTCAAAATTCTAATTGATAATTTAGTGTATAACACACAGGCGTAGGAAAGGCTAGTAACAATGTTAATCATTTGCAAAGTGTGATTTTGAACTATGCTCAATGACGATTTGAATTTATGTTTAGTGATTTATATTTATTTTGCTTTACTTATATGTGAAATTTAGCAGTTTCAAATTTGTCATTCTTATCTTCCAAAGCATAGGTGATAAATTCTGTAGTTCATTCTACATGATTAATGATGGGCTGTTTCAAACAATGGCATGCAGTTGATTTCCTTGCTTTAAATAATGTCCCAAATGAATTTGTGTGCCTCTTAGTTCAAACTGCAAATAAAAATGAAATAAACGTATTATTACAGATGCACCAATTCGTACAGTTTTATGTTCTACATCCACGCAATTAATTAATTCCTATTTGAGTTAGTAAACTAGTTAACATGCAAAATTTTATGTGTTTTAAATAAGCAGCTGCTCGATCACGGCGCTCTTGTGGCAAACGATGAAACTTGCGGCACCATTCCCGATGTCGCAACTAAATACATGTATATCTGTTTTCGTCTCTCTGCAGAGTTCGGAACGTTCGTAATTACATAACTCCACTGAAGCCGTGTATGCAGTAAAACACAAGCATTGCAGTTGTTTTGCAGTTGAAGTTTTTCGTCTGAACATGAACCACACAGGTTCATCGGTTTTCATTCGTCACCGATAATGACACGGTACATATTACTAACGAGATGAACCATTTCAGTTCATTAAGGTAAACACTTTCATTTAGCCCTAAGTATATATTCTAGTTTAAAAAAGCGCGTAAACTGCGTATGTCTAGTTTGTCTATCAGAGCAGATGATAGAATTTGTTTTCTGTTGTAGCTACAGCAATTAAGCGCACATATATTACACAACTGCAAATACACGACGCACCATGTACGAAACTTAAATGAACGAAATGCACGATCTCCAACCTAATGTGGTGCTACCGGCTACGTTTTTGGCAATCTAGCCCCGTCTTTGTGATCTTCAGCTTCCTTGTTGCTGCCGGCCTTGTCGTCCAGCTAAAGACGCTGTATGAGAATCACCAAAAGTATATTCGCATCATGAGCTACAACAGTAGCTTGAATGATATGACTGATACTGTGGAGCATGTTGATCGTGTTACCAACAAACTCTCATTACTCATCAAGAGGATTGAGTCCTTCATTGAAGCTGAGAGGCAGAAAGGTATCAATTCGACTGCAGTCAGATGACAATTACTGTTACTTAGAACTTATGGCAATCATAAAATGAATTTAACTGAGAAGATTGCACAATAGTACTTGCAAGAAATGATAGCACAATGGCAAACTACCAAAAAAACTGCTCATGCTGGCATATATACATTATTTTTTTAAATATAGAAATATTGCATTTTCAAAATGCATAAAGCTGTCCTACTTATAGTTTGCTTTATGGGCCACATAGGTCTTTTCTAACTCATCAACAATTTGCACAAGTCTCTTTCTGAAATAATCATGAGGAAGTTCAGTTAGTGTTGATGCACATCTTTGTACTACTTGAATGCACTGACTCAAACACCTCTTCTAGACTTAATACAAGTGATATGAATATCTAATTTGGTGATAAATATTATCAAGAAGAAAACTTCAATGTATCTGCATTGCATTTTGTATACTTTCTGAATAGGTTTGTTGACTTTTGGAAACTCAATACTATAATCAAGTTTATAGTTAAATAGAAATGGAAGCTTAGCAATTAACTTGTATCTTACTAAATAATAATTCATGCATGCCGTTATAATTCAATGCACATTGACCAAGGTCATCGTTTATTTCATTAAAATGCAAGAAACTATTCTTGACATTAAGCCCTTTCATTTCTGTTGTAACGAGCGAGAAGCGAACGGACATGAGACAATAAGAAACAAAATATATTTGTACACTGATACAGGAAGATACTCCCAATCAAGGGGAAAGCGTGCAAAAGTCAACAGACGTATGCAACAAAGTCAGAACATCAGAGATGTATTTATTTGTTTGATTTGTAAGAATTGTTTACGTTAAAGTTCAGCATGATTGTAATGGCTCCATTGGTTTATGAATACTTGGTTGATATAGCTTTAACTGTTGTCATCTAATATCCGCAGAGAAGAATGCGAGTTGATAGCGTGGTGGAATCGATGATGGAGCAAATGAAGGAACCACGTATTGATAAACGGGCCAGACGTTGAACTAATTAAGAGTCAATTGATATAATTAACCATTCGTAGATGTATAATTGTTTGTTATGAGTTGTTGTTATGTAGCACAATTTACTCCTTTGGTATTAACTAATGCTGTAGCAGCAATGGTTGAAAAACTGATCTGATTGCAATAATGCGTCGAAATATGAAAAGTGATAGGTGGTGTACCTTACGCGTTAGCTTAATTGTTAAAGTTTGATTGCGAAGATGATTTTATTTAGTTACTAGCAAAACAAATGCTGCTTTTCACATCGGAAGATGAAGTGCGCAATGCCACATGCGAATGCAATGACTTGCAGCGTGAGCGAATAAGCTTTAAATTTGACTGATGTACTTGTTCCCAGTTTTGAACTCGAATTAGACTAAACTACTGTACCACGTATGTATCAAATGGGCTGGACATTTGTTAATCCCGGCCAGCATCGTCTTTCAAATGAACGATTTTCAACTTTTTCACTAATTCCTAGATAGACTTAAGGTAGAACACGTACAGTGTTTAAGCCGAGCTATGATGATAATAATAACGACTTCTAAATGAATTTCAATACCGATTTCCTAACGTAATTATTAACAGTTACTCTAAAGTACTTTAGGTCCAGATTGTTTGCGAACTCGATATATACAAATACGTTCAAAAACGAACCGGCAATTATTTCCGAACGCTGAAAGGGAGCAGTTTAGCAGAGATAACTTACTGTTGCGCAGTAATTAGTTGATATCTCTTGATCACTTATTGGCGGTTAACTACGATGTCCAAGTTTACGTCAATTATTCATTGTGCATAGTCGTTACTAGAATATTAAGAGAGATATTTTCCTAGCCACAAGAATGAATACATCGGCGTCTGGTTGCTGCGTCAACCGTATTTTTGACATCTGGATGTGACGTCCAACTAGTGATTATTCATAGATATATTTCATTGTTTAATGTTTGTTGGTTTCCCTAATGATTTGTTCACTACGTGATAAGTTTAGCGCGTTCAATAGAATGCATAATAAAAAATGAGGTACAGTTGACCCAAGTTAGTTATGGCGGGGCGTTTGTTAAAAGGAAAATGAAAAATGACTTACATTTAACGATTGTAGAGCGGCAGGCATTGCGGGTGATCCTTGTAGACGCCTTTGTTCTCATACACGCCATGCGGGGCACATAACCAAGGGTCCTGCGTAGCTTTCTGCCATTGCAGCAGACGTGCACTCAACGCTGCGAATGTTTCCTTCATTGCTGGCTTGTCCACGATGTTATTCACTTCTTCAGGGTCCATTTTCAAGTCGAACAATTCCCACTCATTCCGTTGGTAATAGTTTTCCAAAGTCTTGAACCAGTACGTATTTTGATGGGATTTGGTATTGTTGAGCAAATCCTGAAATTACAGGGAATCAGTTTCATGGTGAACGTTGTGAAAATCCTTACCAGGAAAGTAGGCGATAAGTAGAAATCCTGGTCGATGGGAAAACTACTTTTGTAATTCAAATTATGAATTAATTTGTAGCGATGTGTACGAATCGCACGCATTGGATAATTCATTGTCACCTCGTGCAAATTGTGACTTGCAAAGACAGCCTCGTTCGTTTTGTTGACTGGCTCTAAAACATTATAAACAATATTACAATAACACTATAAAGATACTCCAATTACAAAACTAGTTGTACACCTAATTTTCAACACAATGAAACGAAAAAATGCATTTTGATTTTTTTAACGAGACGAAATGTTGCCCTTTTGTAAAATATTGAATTGTCATTTTTATATCAAAAATGGAAGTAATATTCACCTGTTTGAAGCAAAGGCAGCAGGGATTTCCCGGTATAAGCCGGATTAACTATTTGATTACTCAACAATTCCAATTCCTTGCTTTCATCACACCGTGTTATCCCAAACCAATCCAAAATCGTGGGCGTAATGTCCAAATGGCTGGTCAATGAATATGTAACTTGTCCTTGACGATCCTTGTGGATCGGTGATGACATGAGCATCGGTTCCGCAATGCCCGAATCATAGAGATTGGTCCTACCATTTGGAAATGGGATGCCATTATCTGAGGTGTAAATGACGAGCGTATCATCAGCACGTCCAGCTGCCTCCAGCTCTTTCAGCAGCAAGCCAACCCCCTGATCCAGCCGACTGATGGTGATATACTGTGCAGCAACATCTTTATGAGCTGCCATCGTATCCGGAATGAAATACGGCACTTGAATCTGCTCTGGCACGTAGTGTATGGGCTGCCAGTCGGGGATGCTACCCATGCCCTCTTCTCCATTGCCAAACTTCTGGCAAAACTCGCCAAACTCAGGATTAGTGTGACCACAGCGATGTGGGTCGTGGAAGGCAACGTAGAGGAAGAACGGTCTAGAAAGAACTGCAATTAAATTATTGCCTTAATAATCTAGCTTACTTTCCTGCAGAATTCGCCAAGAACTCCCTTGCAAGTAGCTTTATATGAGTTATGTTTCGGCCGACCTGATTAATCGAGTTGTTCTCTTCAGTTTGCTCGTAATCGAATTTGTACACGTTGGCTGGTCCAACATGCTTCTTCCCGATAATTCCCGTGTGGACTTCATGGGAGCGCAAAATGTTTGGAAGACTTCTGATGTTGTCGAAGGAATTGAAGTGATTTTCGGCCTGATGCAGGCCGTACATTCCGTTTTGATGTGAAGGCATGCCCGTTAGCAATGCAGCTCGACTAAAGCGTTACAAGAATTTCAATTATAACAATTACAACTTCATTTTTAATTAAGAAAAGCAGCATTACCTGGGAGAGCAGCTGCTAACAGATGTATATGCATTGTTAAAGATGAGGCTCTTCTTTGCCAAACTGTCCAAATTTGGAGTTTGTACGATTTTGTTACGGTACGTTCCCATTTCAAATCCTCCATCGTCGGCTGAAACAAGAAATCGATAAAAATCAATGCTATGAAGACGTTGAACTGAAATGTATATATCAAATTTGAAAATTATTACGACGGCTGAAGCAATACCACGAAACTACTCTCTAGGACAAAAATGTACGAAATTCAGGACACAAAGCCCGTGATAAGGATAACGGTATGCAAAATAGCTGTGAGTGAAAAAGCAATCTCAAAAACATGTTTCCAACATACATGATTTGCAATGTGGCTATTGCTCACTCCACTAATAAAACATTTTCAAACATTAAACGATGATCATAACGAGACGCGTAGACCATTTATTGATTAGTTATCTTGCTGGATATCCTCGAAATGTTTTGTGAAACACTCAGTAATCACTATGCTTATGGTAAATATAACCTCGAAACTGATTCATCGGCTTTATTTTATCAACAAATACGTGGATATTCAAGCAACCGTGCGTGGATTTACATTAAATCTACACGTACCAACAATTAGAAGCACATTCCCTTGCTTGGTGCCATTTACAACCACTGCGGGTAAGAAAAAACACAAAAAAACTCGCCACATTGCTGCAACAACTACTGCTTGTTTCTCACTATTGTTGCTAACTATCATGTAGAATGTAGACTACCTCACTCCCATTGGTACATACGGCAACTAGTTATTTCCGGCCTGAAACTTAAACTGACCATTTTTTTTTATTTTTAGGCACCTCAAACATGGCTGGTAATCACAACAAGAAACTGCTGTGCTTGTTTGATGTGGATGGCACATTGACAAAGCCTCGGAACAAGATTGAAGCCCACTTTGAGGAATTCCTGTACAACAAGATCAAGCCACTGTGTACGATTGGCATAGTAGGAGGCTCAGACCTGAACAAGATTGCTGAACAGATGAATGGGCTGTCTGTGCTTGAGAAGTTTGACTATGTCTTTCCAGAGAATGGTCTCATTCAGTTCAAGAAGGGCAGTGAGGTGACCAGGCAGAATATTCAAAGCTTCATTGGGGAGGAGATGCTGCAGAAATTCATCAACTATGTGCTTGGCTATTTGGCGCAGATTACGTTGCCGGTGAAGCGAGGTACATTCATTGAGTTCAGAACTGGCATGCTAAACATTTCACCAATTGGCAGATCATGCTCGCAGCAGGAGAGAGATGAGTTTGAAAAGTATGATAAGGTGCACGGCGTTCGCAGGACGATGATTGACAACCTGCGCACGGCATTCCCCGATATCGGATTCACGTACAGCATTGGCGGGCAGATCAGCTTCGATGTCTTCCCTGCAGGATGGGATAAGACCTTCTGCCTGGACTACCTCGTGCAGGAGGGATTCGAGGAGATCCACTTCTTCGGCGATAAGACGGATCAGGGCGGCAACGACTTCGAAATCTTTCACGACACGCGAACGATCGGACATAAAGTACTTAATCCTGACGACACCAAGATGCAATTAATCGAATTATTAGGCGTTTAATGTTATCGTAATATGTTATGGACTATGTGAAATTGTGTGCATGTTAAATAAAGTTGTATATTATTGAATTATGCATGCTTTCGTCATTGTTTTAGCCCCGAATTTTCAGTTGCGCAACTCGAGACGGAGAGATTTCCTAATCGGCGCAGTGCGAATTGCATTGGCGCTGTAATTGTTGGCGGTATTACCTTAATTGGTCTTCATTAGGTCTGGGTTACAAGTTCAGGAGTGCGAACAACTGTTCTGTCTGGCTGACTGACTGGCTGACTGGTCGGGGCAGAATCTAATGGTAGTTACCGTGCACGCATTTCAAGCACTTCATGCGCGGTTTGATTGCTGTGATTCCAGCGTAAACAATACTGCGTGCACGCTTAGTTTGATTCGCGGAGTGCTGATACTTGTACCACAAGCGCGCGGATGCTTGGAAGTTTGCAAATTCGGTAATAACTTCCGATAAGTGTTAATATTGATTGTGTCGCATGGTGGATAAGTAACATTCTGGATTAAAGGTGGTACAAACTACTTTTCAATTAATTTAACTCAGTAAAAGTTTCTAAGAAGTTAATTCCCTAACATTGCTTATGCAAACTTAACGCATAACGATTTAATTTGCCAAAATGTAAATCAATTCCCTAGAATTCCGCTTTCAACTATTAGACAACTTTGAAAATTGTTTTGGAACTTTTTGACGCATTAGAGACACATTTTAAGCAGGCGTATATATAGATAATTTAGTCATTATGATATTGATTAATTAGTAAACAATGAGGGACGATTCTGCTATCGGCGCATCTATTAGCAATACATCATATTGTCGACAAGAATGTGTAATCTTGTTTACTTGGTATTTGTATACATTCGATTACAAATGCGATCCGTTGCGCAACATCTACCGATAAAGCGACAAGGTGCGCCCAACGCTATTCAATTAATATATGATTTCGCAACTGCCGCAATGAACTTATTGCAACGCAAATGGCGGCATTGAATCGCGGATGTAAACCGATCGGTTGAAAAACGTCCGCGAGGAAGTTCATTGTTGCCAAACGCATCGCGCGCGAAGCGAACGATATGCAGGAAAACTTCGCGAAGGCGTGTGCGCTATGAGCGATTTCGAAGCGTAATCGCATCAGACTTTCTAACGTTCCACGCGGTTGCAAGCATGCCGGCACACGCCGTTTCAATGACCTTAGATTTTCTGCAATCTGCAGACTGGATGCAGGAACGAAGATGCTCCTGACTGCATTTGTTTGAATAATGCGCCGTTGATCACATCTAATAATTGCAGTAATACTTGTTACTCATTATACGTGTTATTCTAATTAGTTTCATTCGACTTTAATTGCGAATATTTTATAGGGCATTAGCGCTTATCATAAGACACAATAGTTGCATCCTTAAATGTGCGTTATCAAAACTGGGATCTGGCTTTAGCAGCGCATCAATCATAAATCCATGAAGAATTTGCGTTGTTTACTTGAATCAGCGAATTTGTAGCAAATGCGAAACTGGTGTCAATGCGCGAGTTATCGAAAGGGAACAACATTTTCCGCTTGTAATGCGCTGTTCGAAAACGCGGACAGTCGTAGGTGTTACAAGCGCTTATCACACCTTATAACTGTGCCCCGTATTGTTTCAGATAATGGTAACGGCACATTAGCGATTCGGTGCAGGCCGCGCAAAGTGCGCATCGCGTGCCAGCAATGGGCAACCACAAGTCGAGCGCGTCCAGCAGCACGACCAGCAAGGAGGAGATGCCCTCGTACGCCAGCGGCGTCTTCTCGCTGCTGCACAAGACGTGGAACGGCATCGTCTACGAGCGCTGGATGCGACGACGTGGACAATCGCGCAGCGACGACGACGTCGTCGTCGACATCCACAACGACACGTGCAGTGATTACATGGCAGACGCGCCGGAGTTTTCCTTCTGTTCGTGTTCGCTATGCCAACTCGATGATGGTGATGATGACTTCAGTTGCTATTCTAGGTGAGCATCCTTTTCCTATCTCAATTCTCAACCAAGTGGGGCGACATTCATGGGTCGGATATACGTTGTTCGTGAGCGGATCCATCAATTATGTATGAGAAGTCAGCGAATATGTAATTAGTTGGATCTACAAAATGAATCATCATTACATGTTATAAAACAAAGTCGCATCCCGCAATGGAAACACTAATAAGTTAAGAAGGTTCTAATAAAATCTAACATTGGTCATGTTCCCAAAACCCTGCGGGAATCGGAAATACCCGAACCAGAAAAATGGGGTCCTAAAAATGCAAAATTTTCGCTTTTTTTTCGCTCTTTAACTGCGTATAACTTTTAAACGGTTGGACCAATTAAACTAAACTTAGAACC
>JARJDZ010010162.1:0-16613 GCA_030264555.1 Aleochara sp. GC000083
GCAGAGTTTCGGAACCATGACCAATGTTATTTTTTTGTCAAAATACTATAAATGCCGTTTGAATCGTCAAAATCGGTCTATTAGTTTCGGAGATATGAAAATTTTTGAAAACTTGAGCAATTTTAAGAATTTCCTATCGGTTTTTTCGCTACAAACTTTTTTTTCAATTTTTTTCTTCGAACGCGATTTCTGGCTTCCCCATGGCCAAAAGGGCATGAACCTATACATTTTTGGAAAGTACTCACCATGACCTACAATTTGGTTCTAATTATAGTTTATTTGGTCCAATCGTTTAAAAGTTATACGCAGTTAAAAGTGCGAAAAAAAGCGAAAATTTTACATTTTTAGGACCCCATTTTTTGAGATCGGGTATTTCTGAGTCCCGGACGAATTCGGAACCATGACCAATGTTATTTTTTTGTCAAAATATGATAAATGCCGTTTGAATCATCCAAATCGGTCCATTAGTTTCGGAGATATGAAAAATTATGAAAACTCGAACGATTTTAAGAATTTCGTATCGTTTTTATCGCTACAAACTTTTTTTTCAATTTTTTTCTTCGAAAGCGATTTCCTGTCTCCCCATTACCAAAAGGGCATAAACCAATACATTTTTGGAAAGTACTCATCAAGACCTACAATTTGGTTCTAACTATAGTTTAATTGGTGCAACCGTTTAAAAGTTATACGCAGTTAAATGAACGAAAGCGAAAATTTTGCATTTTGCAGTCTCGCTGTATTTAGTATAAAATCTCAACGAGTTATATCAAACGTTTTATTTGTTTTTATTAAAATAATTAATACATTTTTTAATTCCTTGTAAAACCAACCAACCGGTTTGTTATTAACGTCTTGTCAAATGTGCTACTTACTTAAGCCATGCTTCATTTCACATCTTTGATCGCTTCTTTTTTTCTTCATCTTTTACTTTTTGGTTTCCAACTTTTTTTGTATTTAAAGTCGATCTCAGTCAGCATTCTACATGTAGAATATCGTCTGATATTAGTGGCAAATGTATTCAATGTACCTCAACTTGTTCTTTGGTATTCTAGTATGCTTGATTATAGTATTCATCGTTTGCTTCGGCTTGTTAGTTAACTCAATTAGTTCTGAACAAATCGACACACGTTTAATAGTTTCATCAATGCTTCTAGATTCTTGCTTCTTGGTATAGAGTCATATTGAAAGTATAGCACCTCCAATTTGTGATAAACATTAAGATTATATCAATTTATTTATTTAAGGTATCATGTGAGACCTTAATTATCCATTTTTGTATTACAGAACAAATATTTCAAGTGTTTTCATTACTGATAAGATTTTGGAAATTCCATACTTCAGAAATATTAACTGATTATATATGGTGTTATTTTTGAAATTTCATCAGAGTTAATTTTATTTATTTGTTCCAGGTAAACGAGCCCAATCATTTCTAGAAATATCCACATAATTTAAGTAAACGTTTAATGATCCGAAAAGTAAGTACTTCCTTGAATAAGTCATTTCTAATGATTAGTACGAAATCAATTCCTTATTTATACGATTTTATTGCATTGAATTATTTATTATGAATGTGGTTATTCGTATAAAATTGTTATTTCTGAGTAAATCTCTGATAGAAGCGCACCTAATCTCACATAAATCAGTTTTGTTGCCATGTGTAACGATGCATAAAGTGGCAATTACACTAAAATATGTTTATTACATTTATCACGAGTAGTTATCGTAGATTTCAGTGCACAATGTCCATTGCACAATTTAATTATCACAACTGAATGAAGATATCATGATTTCCTTATTGATATGAGAAATATTATTTTATAATTGCTTTATGTCAGTCAGACTTTCAACTTTTCTAATTTCCCACATAATAATTCTAAATATTTTTGCTAATTTTTTTGATGGAAAAATTTTAAATTTTTTCACATTTTTTTCATCAAATTTTCATATATTGTAGTTTTGCACACAAAAATGCTTTCTAAATCTTGACAAATTTTACTACATTACAAAACGAGTCTCCCTACATTTGGGGATCCATTCGCTAAGCAATAAGCGAAAACCCAAATCCAATTTCCTCGTGCAAACGTATAATATTTGCAAACTCGAAGCGAATGGCATTGTGCGCGCAAATTGGCGTAAATTAATTAAATCTGGTGGATTTCTGGCATGTACGCACTTTGACGTTCGCCATAGAATGGATTCACCACGTTTACATTCGCATGGTATGCGTTTTACGAGCGCAGAAATGCAAATTACTGCAGAACGCAAAGAGGAGCACCACCAACCATCATCAAGTAAGTACATGCGCAAATGGCAATTAAATTAATTTATTGCAGAGCTCTCTTTGCGTAAAAGTCGCATGAATTTCAACTTTCCAATTGCTGCTCGAAAATTCAGTCCCCAGTTTAAATTCTGATTCGATTAAAAATTGAATTGTCTACAAAAATTGTACCAACAGAAAATTGAAGTAATAGAATTTAATGTTTGTTTGCAAAGGGATCATAAAAATTTTAATTATTTGGCATATTGTTCTTCGGCGTACAATAACGAAGGTAATGGAGCGCACAGCAGTTGGTTTAATTGCAAAAAGTTAATGTTTACTGTTAGTTTTTATTGCGTTGAACCGGGAAATTAATTAAAAGTTTATTGTGCTTTCGGCTAATATAAACTAATTGGAGTTTAACTTTTTGTTATTTTATGAAAATAACATCTTAAAGTGTCCAACTCAGATTTTCCAAAGTTACAATTTTTGCAGATATTTTAAAAAGCAATTTTTTTAAACAAGAATGTTGGTTCATTCAATATTTTTGAAGTTTAATTACTTAAACAGTTGATTAATGAATCTAAATCTGATAAACTCTCCCAGAAAGTAATAAAAATAAATTTTACCCAGAGGACCAAATTAATTGGAAATCAAATTTGGGACTGGTCCAAAAAACCAGAGAAAGGGGAACCAACAAAACCCCGAAGCATCGCAAATAATCTTTATGCGAGTTTCGTGTCTGGAACGCAATGCGAATTGGCGAATTAATAACTTGTTTGTTCAATATTTATTGAGCAATTTGCCAAAGTTGTATTTCATTTTAACGATTATGGCTGTGAACACTCCTGATGGCAATTAACTCGAACTTATTCGTTGGTAATTATTCCGGCATTTTGCCCTCCAAACTTCATTAAACTCTTCGAAATTCTCTTCGAACTGCGCTCATTTTCCCAAAGGAGAAAGAAATTTCAGGTGAATCTCTCGAGACATCTCAGAAAAGCAAGGAAATTTCTTTGGACAACAAAACGAAAGAATTTCTCAATGTCGAAAGTAAAGCCCCAAATTCCAGAGGATTGTATACACAAACCTCGAACCTCAAAGTGCTCTCTATTTTTTGACACAAAGACATAAAACGTGTCTAATTGTAAATGCAATAATGTTATGTAAATCTCATCTTGGAGCACCTCTTTAAGTCTGACTAAAACTGAACCAAAGCGTTTCGTATTGGGCTCAAGTTTTGTCGTTAAGTCGATCCAACTTTGGGTCTCTTCAAGACGTGATTGTAAATGAAACACCTTACAAACAACGAACATTTCGTCCAGACTAATGCCACTAACTAACTCGACGTTCGACAAACAGATAACGCCCGTAATTCCTTGCTTTAAGAATGTGTGGAATTTTTTCGTTTATTTGTCTCGATGGCAAGTTCGAGTTCAGTTCATGTAAGAATAAAAAAAGGAGATATAGCTTCGACTTCTTCGGCATCTTCTCGGACAGGAAACTATATAAGGTATTGGTATTGACTTTGGATGGCGACGACTGAAGACGTCTTCGCATTGTTCTTGTTGCCGATGGTTTCAGTTAGGCTTTTATGGCTGCACTTGTTGAGATAAAGCCAGCAGAAAAAATGTGAACGAGAAAAATGCAATGGGAGTATTCTTCTAGACAAAATCGAATTAAATTAGTGCGAATTTGCATTTTCGATTGTCGATGCAAAACGTTCGTGGCATTTCTGTCTCTTTGACTTATCTTATCAGTGAAATTACTCTTGTTTTATGGTATGGTCGTTTCATTGGGTTTTAAACTCAGATTTATTGGATTCGATGGTGGATAAAATAAAATCCTTGGATGCAAAATTCGAATCATTGGTGATAAACGAAAAGAAATATTTTTTCAGTAAGAAAAAAATTATTAATAGTATCGATTTCTGATACTATTTTACATTTTTTTTTTTAAATATGTGACATTATTTTTCCCAAGTTTTCTACTGATTTTTTGGATGTAAAATCAGATGATATAAATACAGAATTAAAAAATTATTTACTGGAAAGATTTTTCTAAAATTTTCCATATCAAAAATATATCAAAAAATTAAAAACTACTTTTGCTTTGACTTTTGACTTCTTAAGATTTATGAATGAACCTCCCAAAATGCGGGACATCAAAGACCAAAGATGATCTCTTTTGCAGCCCAACTTCGAGATTTATGCAATCTCCACTTCTTCATCTTCATCTTCTTTCATCGCTCGAATTTTTTCCATTTCTTCGAGATAAAACTAAAGAAGCGCCGCTGGTTTTACCCAAAGACATCTTCCACCCATTTTTAGACTTGCTTGTAAAACAATATTTCTTAGTTCTTGGGAATCTTCTCAAAGCAAATCACCGACAATGTTCCCCATATGAGTTCCATATTTTTGAAGGGCAGTCATTCATGAATGCATGACACAATGAAGTGGCTGGAATTTTTGGGGAGCACCCACACCCACCCACGAATCTTATCGCTCGGTGTGTGGCAGGAATATCAAACGATCCTAAACACATGTGAACGTACTTAACTTCCAGAAAATGCCGCCTCTTCAGCTCGTGCACAATGTTCGTGAAGTTCGGTCGAGTTTATAACTTGCATAACTTCTTGGAAACTCACGATACTGGGAGCAAACAAAGTTCATCAAGTTTAAACGACATCCCTGATATATGCGAGGACATTTTACGAGGGTTTAAGTTGGTTGGGCTCTAATGTTCTTCGAGTTTAAGAGACGGCCAAAAAATGGAAAGTTTAAAAGTTAAATGACAAATTTATTAGTCGTTCAAAAAATCTTTGGTGACATCACAAATTTTTTTCATTTTTTCTTTCATTAACCCCAATTTATTTTTACCATGTTTGAAAACAAAACGTGTTTATAAACAGTCTTCAAAAAAATTTCCCCAGCAATCAAATTTGGACCCAAAGTTGTAATTTTATTAGGTCGATTCAATTTGAGTGCTAACAAATATTTTTCATTGTTGGTTGTTGGCACACGTACAAAATTATCCCATGTGGTTTTATTCACATTTTTCATTGTTGCCTGTTCTTTATTTGACATCCGATTTGATAGTTTTGTGTGCGGTGTGCTTCAAAGCTGTTGGTTGTTGGGTGAATTTAGTGTGCAGACATTTCTTCATGGTGCATGCACATTACACGTACGTGAATTTATGTGCAGAATTGTCGATTGTGTCAAATGCCCGACATGATCTACGATTGCGAAGGGAACTGTCGAATCTGTCGAATGTTACGCCCGTTCCCGAAGAGAAGAACAGACCGACACAAAAAGCTTGGAATAATAGCTCTTCGTATGACGTCAATTGGCAGCTGAACCATTCAATGTGCTCGTGCCATATGGCATTAAACACATGAAGGTTCGTTAATTGTTGTAACTACAAATAAAGTACCATCAGTGATACCAAAAATGTTCTCTTAGAAATTTTTAAAAATTTTCCTATAAGAAAAGTTCTCCAAGAAATCTCTCTGACTTTTGGATCTTTTTGGTTTTCATTATTTTATCAAAAATTTAAATGGAAAAAATTGTGCATATTTATTTACAATTAGTAAAACGTATAATTGTAAGTAAAAATTTCATATTTGATACTAAAAAAATTCTTTTAGCAATTCCCAAATTTGTCCTAAAAGAAAAGTTCTCTAAGAAATCTGACTTTGACTTTTGGAGCTTTCTAGTTTTCATTATTTTATCAAAAATTTAAGTGAATGATGCATATTTATTTAGTAATATGTAGAATTGTAAATAAAAATTTCATATTGAATTTGTTTGAGTATTTGTTGCATCTGCAAATGAAATTCCATCACTACCAAAAATGTTCTCTTAGAAATTTCAAAAATGTTCCTCTAAGAAAAGTTCTCTAAGAAATCTGACTCTGACTTTTGGATCTTTCTAGGTTTCATTTCTTTGTCAAAAATTTAAATGGAGAAAAATGATGCATGTTGTTTAGTAAAATGTAGAAATAAGGAAACAAACAAATTTTCATATTAAATGTATTTGAGTTTATTTGAGAAAATTTCACAATTTTGTTTTTTGATAAACTATCAATTAAACAAACCGTTAATCATTCAAAGTATACTTTGGCATTTGACACTGGATATTTTGCAATATTATTCGCAATAGCATATTTTGAGTGTGTTATTGACCGCCTTCAACTATTAACATTATCGTAATTGCAATGCACACGTAGTTCATTACACGCGGAAAAACATAAAAGCAAGCCGCGTGCTCTTAACACCAAATAAATACCGACAAGATAAACTAAATGCCTATTAAATGCGTCGTAATGAACATAAGTTGTTATTATCTACAGGCGTGCCTCGAATAACATTTAAACAATTTTCTGAAATTCAAAATTTGCAACATCTAGTAATCACATTTTGTAGCGATTTTGTAATATTTATGATATTTGTTTGCTACGTTAGGGAATATAAATTTGTCATAGGAAATATTGAAATATTATTGAGTCTGATAGAAAATTAAAATTGAAAAATATTCTCTGCATTAAATTTACAACATCATGATGCTGAACCATTATTGTTCGTTCATTCTACCCAACAATTATTTTTAATTTGTCGTTATTGTTCCTTCTGCCCAAGGCGTAACATGCCATTTATTATTATTATTCGCGAAGAGCATTAGATGAAAATTACGAGTCGAGACGGTCGAATAAATGAATGTTATGATTACGACTGCCATAAATGTGCACGAGTCGAGTTGATATGCCAAGTTGATAGTGTCTCACTTCTCGGTCATGTGTCATAAACTTTTCTCTTCTTCAGCATTTTCATTCCCTCTTCAGTTTTGTATGCAATTCCATACCACAAATGAACTGCATTCAAATGCACCTTTCTTTGCGTTTCCACTCCAAGAAGTAAGTTCCTTGATGTGATCTTTATGTGAAACATCCAAATGACATTTCGAACCGTATTTTCTGAATGTATTTTTTATCGATTCTACTTCATATATAAAGGGAAAAAATCAATCGAGGAAAAAGTGGATAGCTAAAAATAAATGTTTGCTTTGTTAGTCGACTAATTACTACTTGTTCGGATTGTCTGCCTGGTGGAAAAAGACACCGCGACGACTTCTATTAAAGGTAATTTCTATCCGGTTTGTATTCGTCGATTGCTACCGGCAAGTCCAACTACATATTTAGTCTTTGACTACTTTGTAAGTGCTGGGCACTTCGATGGAATTGCCATGCACTGCAATTGCATTATATTTGTGCGTCTTGGAATTACACGTTGCTGGACGAATGATGGTAATAATAGAGTGATTGCAAGAAGGCTAAAATCTGAAGATGTAGATTCAGATTCGAAATGAAAAGTCAATTGGTAGTTCAAAATGGTGCAGGGTTCAGGATTTACTGATTGATTCAATATCCCATTTGTTTTTGAATCAAAACAAATTTTTGCTAAATACCATAAAATACAAAATCATCTGGAACAAATTCTACGATTTTCTTGATTGTTTGAAAAGGAAGAAATCTATCAAGATGAAATCTTTGCATCTTATTTCTTCAATATCCCAAATGTTTTTGAATCAAACCATAATCATATTTTACTCATATGATTAAATACTCAGTACAGAAACAATTGGAACAAACTGAAGATCTTCCATTTGTTTGTTTGTTGTTTTGAAAAGGAAGAAATGCATCAAGATGAAATAATCTCCCTTCTTAGCATCTTAGCATCTTAGTTCTTCGCTTCAGCTCTCGTTAATTAAACCTTTTTATTGCTTTATAACGAGTCGTACATTTGGAGTACGCTTCGATTTTCGTTCCAACATTTATTACCGCAATTTTATGACACTGTACCAAGTTTACCATTAATTATCTACACAGCGAATGCAAATGCATCCAAATCTTTTCATATGCACTCATAAACTCATAACATTCTTGAAAACTCATCTCGAAGAATGAAAAACCAATATCTTCATTTAATTACTCTCCAACCAATAAAATTCGATGTGTGTTAATTAATGAAGCATTTAGAGACGTTCATGCATTATTCATCGTTACATAATATCTTTAATCGCTCTAATTAATGATGAGTTAATCACGAAAACAAAACAAATGTCTCATCTTAATAATGATGTTTTATTTTGATTTTCCATTTAAGTAGTCGATATTTTTTCGTGGTCTTTATTAATGAGAGGAATTAGTGAGTGATGGTTTCATTTTGTTTCTGTTTTTGGTTGGTTTCTATTGCTAGATGTTGTGTAGTCTAGGATGCGGTAGGTTTTAATGGAGTTGAGAACGAGGCGAAGATGGATTCGTTTGGATGCTTTATGAGTGAATAAAATCGTTTTATTTATAGCTTTGTCGCTCATTTGCCAGCTTTCAGTTCCTGGTAATTAATTATTTGATTCTGGAACGAAGTGTCTGGTCTTTTCTGGTTCATTTATATTTTGTCAACTGGAGAGTTTATAACTTGAAAGTAAGTTTTTCAAATTTCAAATCGTTCTTTGAAAAATATTAGCTAAAAGTAAACTTGGAAGAAAGTGCGAATTTTGCCTTTTAAATCTGATATATTTTAAAAGATAAAGTAAAAGCACAAATTATTCAAAATTTACAATAGAAAGTTTATTTTCAAAGTTCAAATTGTTCTATCAAAAATATTAGGCAAAAATAATAGAACTTCAAGTTACTAGAAAATTAGAAATTTGCTGTTTTAAATCTGAGAACTTTTCGAAAGATCAGAGAAAAGTACAAATAATTTAAAGAGTCTATAAACTATTTCATAAATATTATAAAAAATTGACATTAAATTACAAGCAAGCAGAAATATTATTTTTTAAACTGCAATTTCTCTTATCAGTTCGAATTATAAGAAATTTCCAAACAACTAAATTTGATTATAAAGAATAGAACTTAAAGTTGATTGAAAATGAAAATTTCTCTATTATTAATCTTCATTTTTCATAATTCGACTATTTGACTATCAAATTTTTACGTCAATCAGAAATATGATCATTTTATCTCTTGATAAATAATTTTTGATTGTACCAAATATTAAATTGGTCTTATCAGTTAATTTTATGGGAGTTGTTTAAGCAGTTAATTTCATTAATTTTAATTAAACAATTCTATCTCAAGTACAGTAGCTTATTAAACTAAAACCCTATAACCAAAAATATCAAAATAGTATTATGACAAATCTTTATAAATATTTTCTTATCTATCTAACCAACAAACAAAATTTATTCCTAAACTACAAAAAACCAACGAAAAAACCCACAAAATCGTATAAATCATCCATAATAATAGGATTACAACACAAATCCTTGAAAAAACACACCATTTTTTATCGTTATCGTTGTTATCCCTCTTAGGATATACAATCTGATATAATCACCGTTGAAACATTGGGGAAGTTGCTGGAAATAAGGGCACCCTATTATACGTTAATGAAATTTTTAATTAATTTCCTCCTTCCCTCTTTATTTTCTGGTCTAGATCAAGATTGTGCTCGTTTAACCTCATTTTCAGAATAGCAATTTAAAAGGACTTGTATTCCATGTTGGATTTTGAGTTTTCATGAGTTTTCATGAGTATGCTGAAAAATAGAGGGTTTTCCCCTGATTATAAGCTTGTTAATAAATGTGGATTAACTAAAACTTTCATTAAACATATTTCCATTTCGGGCATGGAAAAACAAGAATAACTTTGGAGCCCTAAATTCTTGTTTGCTCCCTTTTATTCCAGCCATTCCAGGTTTGTTTGTTTGTTTGCCTTACTGAAAGTGTGTCTTTAGGATTTTTATCCCAGGGAGTGTTAATGCGATGGGCACGAAACGTTTGGTAAACATTCGCTGGGAATTTCCTTCCTAGAAAAACAATTTACAGTTGCAATTTGTTCGTAATTGAATTTGAAATGCTCACCCGCACTTAATCAACAAAAAGGGGTTTTAATTAGAACGCAACTCCATTTCTGAATTTTCTGTAGCATCTAAATTTGTTTCACATACATTTTCTTCAATACGAATAAATAATCAAAAAATAACAAAAATATACTTCAATTTTCTCTCTTTCTTTTATTTTTCTTATATTTTCCTTATCATTTATAGATCATTTTGGAAATGATTGAACTTTGCAAATTTGAATGGAATAGGTCCTAACATCCAGAAAGCTCAAACCCCAAAATTTCCAAATTGAACTGGAAGAAATCCCAACATCAAATACAAACCATAGAAAATGAAGGGAAGTTTCGTATCCATCAACACCCCTTTCAATGAGTACGAGCATACGAACGAAGAACATAGACTTCATGCTCATACTCACGAAAGAATGCACCCTCATGTTTCCAAACAACGCACATGAATTTGTCTGGAATGACGCACCCCGCATTCGAAACCATGCCACAAACTGATTCTTCAGCGTTGGGTTTCCAGCACGTGACTTTAAAACAACCCCCCAAAAGAAGTTGCTTTGAAACCCAGCAACCACATGCATGATATTCAATCAAATGCAGGGATATTTTTAACCCATATGATCTGGAGTGCAGTTTGCAGTGACATAGAAATAATGCGCGCTAATAAATAATAACCTTCATCCTTCAACGTTTGTTGTCGTCGTTATCGTCAATGAGTTGAAGAGCGAGGGTGTTCGTTTTGGATTTCCATCCGCAATACCATCTTTTATTAGTATTCTTGCCGTCATCTGCACGTAAATAATGTCAGTAGTTGGGCATTCAGTTCATGAGGGTTCAAATTTAATTATAGAAATTATAAATTTGTCAATGACTGCTTCCGAAACTCAGGAATGGAATTGCGAGGCACGTGCTTCATTTATGGCACTTTTTGTATACTTTATGTTCATTCCAACATTTAGATTTAGATTATCCTTAATATCCATGTGGGGCATGAAAGAAAGGTTTCAGCAATGAAATATTGCCTGAAGGGATTATTAGATGCATGGTTGGTTACCGTCATTTTCATGGGTTTTGTCCCTCTTTTTTTTCTAAGACTTTAGTGGTTCAATTGGTCAATTTTGAGTTCATCCTTGGACAGATTGAAATGGATAGGGGTTTTGGTTAGAAGAGGGTTTGACAGTCCTTTTTTTATATGTTCCTGGAACAAAACGAATGAAACTGGGAGTTTCCAAGTTCAACGACTTGCTTTTTCCCCAAAAGTTCAAGAAACTTACGTTTTGCTTTGTTAGAAGATAATTAAACATGTCTGTAAATGAAATGGGTAATTAATCAACAATTAATTACTGTACAAATGACTCCTTCAATTTTAGTTTTTGTTGGTAAAATACAGTACTAAAAGTTATTTTCTTTGAAGCATTCGAAAATTGCATTTTTCAGGTCTTTCAGTCTTTTAGAATTTTCAGAATTTTCAATATGGAAAAAAGTAAATAATTTTAGATAATTAAACAACAATTAATTACTGTACAAGTGACTCTTTCAATTACAGTTTCTGTTGGTAAAAAAACAGTACTAAAAGTTATTTTCTTTGAAGCATGCGAAAATTGCATTTTTCAGGTTTTCAGGCTTTTAGAATTTTTAGAATTTCAGGGTAGAAAAAAGTAGGTTAATGTTAAATGAGATGAAAATAGGATTTATTGCACGCACATTTTCCGGCAGAGTTGTCGTTTAATTCGATGGCGGATTCTTTTCCCTATTTTCCAGTTTCACCATCTTTATTTTCCCCATTCGAATCTACTTTTTTCTCTTGTTTTTTTTCTTGCTTCCTCTTTTCACTTTCCACCTTTGGCGCAAGATCGTTTGCCACGCACTGATGCGAACGCGAAGGCGCGTTACGTAAATAAATTATAACATGCTGCAAATCTCGCAAATGAAAATGTCAAAAGTCCAAAAGTGCTTCTTCTGCTCGCACGTTCTCCAAGATAAATGCGAGTGGGTTTCAGCCAAAATTCTGCGATGAAATAAATCTTGTTTAGCTGAAATTTTGTGGTGCAATTTCCACACCAAAGTTGAGATAATATCAAGAACTTTGGGATTGTGGTTTGAGGTGCTACCGAATTGTTTCTTGCGGTCTTCTTTCTGGTATCAGCTTACTCCATCGACACCTTGAACCAAGGCTTACCATGAGCTACAATGAGACAAGAGACGACATAATAGTCGGTTTTTTAAAGATTTGAATAACAAAAGATCCGATGCAACTGAAGAATTGATCCATTCCACATTTATTTGGAATTTTTTGAACTTTTTGGCCCTTTTAGTATCTGATTTTAACTGGATGTCTTCAATGGGTGATTCCAAGAAACCATGGAACAAATTTTACATGCAAAGTTACAAAATGAGTGTGGGTTCATCCTTTTGGTAACTTGACACTGTCTCAAACGTTGGCGACATTTCACCTCAAGATGTTTCTTGCTGTCACTCCTTCTTCCGTTCCTTACCAACTTTCTGGTACCATATGCAGATATTGCATTCTTTCCATTCACATTGTGTAAAATACTCTTTACACACATCCATCCACATATCGGAACCATTGGGTGTTATCGCCTTCATCCACAAGAACTTTCGTTGGGCTTTCCATTTGTTTGCCTTGCATCTCGTTTTTATACCTTTTTCTTCTTGCAACGGAAGAGACGATCCTTGCATTCTATCTGGTCTTCTTCGATGGGCATTCATTATCATTAGTTGGCGACCCTTCTTCATGGGCGGTCTTCTCATGGGCCCATAATGGTCGTTGATTTATGCGCGAGCCGTCTTATTTAACACCTTTTCTTAGGCAAATGTTTCGGTTTCAATAAAGCCCCACAGAGATCTTTTGAGATGGGGCAAATTGGTGCGTGCATCATCTGAAAGAGGTGTTATTATCATTTCAAGTTTTGGTTCGGGAAAATCGTGAAATTCCAAGGAGTGAAGTGGTGTTAATTGTTCGAGGTGGTTTGATTGCGCTCTGAGTGATTAATTGGTAGTTGTCATCTTAAATTAACGATTTCTTGGAACTTCTTAAAGAGAATTTAATTTTTTTTTGTGAAAATAAAGATGATATCACTCATTTATTTCGCCTCTGGGTTTTAGAGAAGTGTAACATTTCATGAATTTTGTTTATTTTTTGTAAAAAAATCCGACATTTTCATTTTAAAATTTGTTGTTATAATATATGAATTTGAATTTCAAATAAGAAAATTTCTTAATAATTTTTGCAATTATTATATTAAAGATGTAATGACTCACCATTGCTAGAAATTCTTTGATGATGATCCAATCAACCTCCAAGAAATATCAACCTCTCTCTTGCAAAATTTCAAATTCCATGCAAATCTCTCTCTCAAATCTCTCAACAATCAAATCTGTTGTAACATTTTCACTCGTGCAGAGGCGAATTCATTCACAGGAAGTGCAAGATACGTTCGTGCCTCGATAATCGGCAAATGTCCATAATCAGTGTTAGGTAAACTTCCTCCAGACGCAAACAACAATTGGCATAAATTACAAAGACTGTTATTGTTCTGATCACAGAGGCGAATTCATCCGATTATACGAATTTCCGCAACATTTTTTCTCATCGATAACCAACGATTGCATATAATTTCTTATCCGCGAAATTAATTGCGTTTACAATACAATCGCTCTTCATTGTTTACCATTATTATAAATAAGTCTAATCGTGAGCAATTTAGTTTCATTTGATCTGTTTACATATTCAAATCGTTTACAAGAAATTTCTGAAAATAATGTTAGATAAACTCGTTGTGACTTTTTGCATCGTTTCGTTATTGGTTCACAATTATCATGTTTTGGGTGTAAGTATTTTTGCACTTTTGCAATATTTGCAAGTGATGAGGAAATTTCAGATGACTGAAAAACAAATGAAGGCGGCTGCTAAATTGATACGGAATTCTTGCCAACCAAAAATGAAAATTTCAGATGGTAATATTCCAATTTCAAATTCAAATTTAATCAATTCTGTAGTATATTTAACGAAAATTAATTTTAGATATTATCGATGACATGCATAAAGGTATTTGGAAAGGTGACCCAATTGAAAAGGTACTGAAAATAATCTTATCAGTAATTCAACTTAAGTATTTTGTTACATTTTCTAGTGCTACATGCATTGCTGCTTATCAACGCTGAAAATAGTAAGTTATCTGTTGACAGGTATCTTCGAAATAAAATTCAAACGCAAATATTAATTTAGAACTGACGCATTTACTTATCGTTGAATTTTCAACTAATTTGTCTCTTTTCATCAATTCTATCATAACAACTTTGTTGAAAATTTATTAACTTTCAGAGTAAGAAAAATGGGGAACTTGATTATGATAGTACCATGAAACAATTACCGCAATTACCAGAAAACCGTCTTGAACCAACGATGACAACTTTGAATAATTGCAAAGATTTGGAAGTTACTGATGATAAATGCGATAATGCTTGGAGAATTGCCAAATGCTTCTATGATGATAACCCTAGTGTAATTAAATTTCCATCATTGTTTTTAAATTGTCAACTAATTACTTCATATTTTAGAATTATTTCCTGCCTTAAATTTCTACAGGATGTTCTTGAAAAATTAAAAAATGAAAAAGTTGACGACATTTGGCATTTTCACTCTGGATCTTGACTGACTAATTAATAATTTTCTTATCTAATTAGAAAGTAATAATGTCACTGGTGTTTATCATAATATCATAAATGTTAACATTATCAATAAATTATAAAAGCAGAAAGAGATGTTTTGGTACTTTTTGGTAGAAAATTTGAATAAAATTGTCATAAAAGTCTTGTTAGGATACCAACAAAAGAGTTGCCTTGGAATAAATTACATTTTCTGGTTTAATGTCATTGAGAAGATCCTTTCTCTATAGGGTTTAATAATGCCCAGCCCTATGAGGATTATGATGATTTTGCATATCCTTGCAATTCATGCAAGTCAAAAGAATAATGATAAGCAAAAAGCTTTCCAACGCAAACAAAAACCAGGCAATAATCTACGGGTGGGTGCGTTCATATAAAGATATCTTTGATTAATTACGAATGCTGTCCAATCTGCATAGAGTGCAAACCTTAAGTTGGTTTCCTTTTCCTGCCCCCAACATGCAAAACACACCTCAATTTCGTAACGTATTTATTAATGACACATTGCTATCATATACAAAGTGATATTGAAAATGTACTCGTCTAAATATAATTTTTCATTGCCTTTGAACCAATATTACGCCCCCCCAAAAAATGAGTTGTTATTTAGATCTAATTTCCAAGATAATGTAATTTCCCGTTGTTTGTAAGTCAATCAATGCAATTTCCTTAAAAGCCTTTCATTTCCCAACATTGCTCACAATCAGAATTACAAAGCCCATTCTGGACACGAATCTTGATAACAAAGATCCATTCAACCCGCTTTGGATTACTTAATCGATCAATTGCCTGTCAATCAATCGATCTGACAGATCTGAATTGGATGAACTCTTGTAGTTCTGTACCACTCATATTTTCCATGTGTATGTCTGCGGGATTTTTGCAAAATGTGATAATCTAATTGTAGTCCTTTGCTTGCAGAACTGCCTCGCGCGTGCGATCTTCGACAACATCGCTGAATCCCAGGATGAATTGACATTTCGCAAGAATGATGTCCTCACCGTGCTCGAGCAGAACACGATCGGCATGGAAGGATGGTGGCTGTGTTCACTGCGTGGTCGACAGGTAATAAATCATTTGCTAGATGTATCAAACTTCCTAGTTATAGTCCCCACCTGGTTGCATATTAATTACGACTTAATCATAGGCAATTTTCACGTTGGAACAACGCGCGATAATGAAGCAGGTAGCTGGCAATTTTCCAGGTTTATCATTAGATTAAACTGTCGTTTCATTTATTTGTGGAAGTAAGAATAAGGAATTAATTTTTGATGCTTCAAAGTTTTTCGAAAGTGATTTTTGATTTTTGAAGTGAAAACAGAATCTTTGCATTTTTCGGACCCCATTTTTCATGTTCGGATATTTCTGAATTCCCCAGAGATTTGGGACCATGACCAATGTCATTTTTTCGTCGAAATATGTTAAAAATCGTTTGAATCATCCAAATCGGTCCATTAGTTTCGGAGATATGAAAATTTTAGAAAACTCGAGCGATTTTAAGAATTTCATATTGTTTTTTCGCTACAAACTTTTTTTTCAATTTTTTTCTTCGACCGCGATTTTTGCACTCCTAATGTCCAAAAGGGCATAAACCCATAGATTTTTGGAAAGTGTTCATCAAGATCTACAATTTAGTTCTAACTTTAGTTTAATTGGTGCAATCGTTTAAAAGTTATACGCAGTTAAAAGAGCGAAAAAAAGCGAAAATTTTGCATTTTTAGTACCCCATTTTTCAAGTTCGGATATTTCTGAA
>JARJDZ010010163.1:0-39687 GCA_030264555.1 Aleochara sp. GC000083
AAGACAATCATTCATATATTGAATGTACAATAATAAATTGTTTATAAAGTACCTTCATATTGGCTGCACAATGTCCATCACTGCCTAAAGTTTCTCCATCATAGAATGGTGGCTCCAAACATTCTCGCCAATACTTTAAAAATAAAGATAAGACAATTGTTCACATATTGAATGTACAATAATAAATTGCTTACCAAATACCTTCATATTGGCTGCACAATGTCCATCACTGACTAAAATTCTTCCATCATGTAATGGCAACTCAAGCCATACTCCCAGATTCAGCAAAAATAAAAATAGTAAAACGTATGCCCACATATTGAATGTACAACAATAAATTGTTTGCAAAATACCTACATATTAGCTGCACAATGCCAATTGCTGCCTAAAATTCCTCCATTATGTAATAGCGACACCAGCCATATTCGCCGATACTCTAAAAATAATAAGACAATTGTTCACATATTGAATGTTTAATCTTAATCTTACGTCTACACTACCTCCTTCGGGAGTGTGAGATATATGAATATTTCTGGCATAAACTGTTAATCGAACATTGTAACCTAAAACAAATGGTGTGATTTCAACCTGTCAATTTGATGAACTACAGTCATACCCAAATATACGAAAGGAGGGAATAAAATAGTACTTTACTCCCGCGGTTTTAAACTTGGCTAAGCTGGGGTTATAAAACCAACTTGCACCAAACCCACTATACATGGGAGGGTGTAACGTGTGGTTTTATCACATTATGCAATTATTATGCAATCACAAGCATAATCAAGACACAAAGTGTAAAGAATATTGATAGAAAATTATTAGATTAATTATAATTTAAAAAGAAGTCTGCAGTCTTTTTTGTTATTAAATATTTAACCAGGTCCCGCTTTTGGCGTGACAATCCCGATTTTTCACAATTTGTCCCGCGTCCCGCGACATGCTTCAAAAACCCCGACACCTTATAAACTACAACTTTGCCACAGAGTAGATGATACTATTTGTACAGTGTAGTATTTTTACATAATATATAATATTAAAATTTCTTCAAATGTGTAAAAAAACATTAATATATTCTTCATGAGTTTATTTAATTAATCGCAAAATTAAAACCTAATATACCGTTTTGATTTATTTTCAAACTTAATCTTTTGCGGTAAATTTGCTAGATAATATCGATTGCTTTAAGTATTGCATATTTTGATAGATTAAAAATTATTACAGCAAAATATTAACACCAATGTCGGACATTTTCATGGAGACAATTATGTGTGGCCTTGTTTTCATTCATATCAGTCAAGTCCTTCTTATTAATACTTTGAGTGCTTTGTGCAAAACTAGTCCATTTAACTCCGTTTGTAAATTGATGATTTAACGTAAAATCCTTTTTTAAACCATTGGTAGTGATAATTTCATTATTAATAATATTTGTACCACCTTTAGGGCAACCGATATGTGGTGCTTCACCTTTATAATTTCTTTTCATAGCCTTACGATTATCATGAGGCGGTGATCCATCTGGAGTTTCAGGGGGAGATTCAACTGATTGCAAACTTTGAGCTCTATGCAAAGATAAGCGTAATGGTTTTTTCGGGGGTGTTGGTCTCGGTTTCACTGCTGGTTCTGATGCGTAATCAATATTTTTGTCACTTACACAGTCTAGAGATTTGAGGCTCCGAGTATCCTGTAATTTTTTATATAGTCGTCGTCCATTGGGCACTTCCTTTTTAGGATAATTAGGTGCTAGTCCATCGTGGTCATCGTAATCACAAGAATCTGATGTATATTTAGGGCCTAAATGAATCTCTGAACGAAAATCAAGCACTGACGTGGATTTACGTGCGTTATAGTACTTAAGTACGTCTGAATTGTATTTATCAGTGTTGCCAATGGATTTCGACGACGAGGACTTATTCTTTTCAAATAAATGGCCAGAATTTTTTGTAAGATCGTGAACGATTTTAGTTGCTTTGCGATAACTCTGGTCCATTATATTGCTACTACTTGACATCCGTTCCTTTCTACTCGGTGATAAATTATCAACAGATTGCCTGGAACCTAAATATTCGATGGCTGAGTTTGTCTCTGATAAGTAGTCTTTTTCACGATTATGATGGTGGTGATGATAATGCTTCTTGGTGTCGAGTTTTGAAGCACTTGTAGCTTGAAGAAGACTGCCTCGGGAACGATTCTTCGAGTGCCTGTGACCCTTGCTCAGACAAGAGTGATCCGAAGGTTGCGGGCTTGGTGCCATAATGATAGTGTTGGACACATTTGATAAGCTGCTCTTTGACCGCAGGGGTAATCCTTGATGGTTATCATTCGGAATGATGGTGGGTTGTGAACTAATATTGATATTAGTCACATTTTTACTCGTCTTTACAGTTGAGGTTATTACTGGGCTCTGCGTGAGAACACGTACATCGGAATCGGATTTTCGAGACATCAACTCGGAAACCTAAAGTATTAGCGGCAGTTAATCAAATGTCATCCAACCTAGGGTACACATTAAGATATTTACCTGTTCCTCCAAGTAGGATATCCTGTGAGTTAGACGAATATTATCGGAACGGAGGCCGTCTTTAGCGCGTTGGGCTTCTTCAGCGCGTTCTTTTATTACATCCAATTCACACCTTAGCGCTGTAATTTCGCGTGTGTGATTTGTTGAAATTATTGGCACTTTACCAGAGTTGCCTTGGCGCAATACAACTAATGTGGCTGGATCAGGAGCGGCTTGCAGTAGCCGCATTAAATCCTCGAACGTTACGCTTAAGGTGAGTTTCCCATTCACTTCAATCAACCTAAAAAAAGCCAAAAACTTTGGTTACAAAAAGCATATTCATTCTGGTACAGCTAGAATATCTTGATGAATGGTGATTCGATTCACACATTAACGAGGAATAATTAATAAAGATTCTTCATATTTTAGTGTTGCTCTTGTAAAACACCTACTTAGACTATGTACTTGAAAACATAAAGTTAGCTTGTAATTTTTATTGTAATTAAGTTTTGTTAATTTGATCTTGATGCAGAAAATTTGTATGAATGGTACCAAATAAAACATTTCTTAAAATTCCCCGTAAACATTATTGTTTAGCAGTTCGGGTGGCCAGAGTCTGAGTACTACCGGATGCACGGATGGAAGGTCGTTATGGTTGAAATCGCGCGCATTGTAGTATTTCCGGTTGGAACTACAGATAATTGGAAACAAAATCTCTTGTCTTACTCGTGACTGCTACTCAAAGAAGGATTTATTTCTGCCGTATATTAACGATGCCTTATATATAGGAGGGACCGAAATTAAACAACGCCTCGAGCCCCATGACTTCTAAATTCGCCACTGGTTGATAGAGATAAGAGATATTGTCTATGAAGTAATTAAAAATTATAATAGTTCATCTTCTTTTGCAAAAAAAGCGCGCGATCAAATACTTGCCTGGGAATAAATTTTAACAATCAATTAATACATGTCGTATTCATTAGTTGTAGCACTCCTTTTTGTTTATATATACGCCAGTAAGTTTTCAATTGGTAAAGCAATAAATTCTACTGAGTGACGGTAACTATCCGTAAATTAAATTCACACATACCTGTCGCCTTTCTGCAAGCCAGTATCTTCCAATGCCCAGTCAACGAACAGTCCAGGACTGGTCTCGCCCTGGCCAGCACCGAAGCGTGGATTTTTCGGATCATAAACAATGTCCGTCACATATATACTTATATCTTCATTGACACTGAAGCAACTGCAGAGAAACAAAATTCATTCATTATCACGTTTTCCAATGCAGACATATAATTTGGACGACTTAATGTTGATAATTATTCATGCGTAGCACGTAATAAATTTAAAAACCGTACATAATAAACTAAGCGAGAAAGTTGTCTTTATTTGTACTTTTCAAATACGCGGGTTGCACTAACTTAATTTCGTTGGGAACGATCCCACGCGGACGAAATATAACTAAATTAACTGCCAACCAACTAGCTAGTTGAAATATCTTGAGCTCATTGAATTTACTGACTGGCTAACCCATATTTACTCGTAATTAGTAAGAGTTGTACGAACCTGTATAAAGTTTGCGACTCATTCGCTTTTTTGTTTGCCTCCTCCAAACAATGTTGCAGCGATCGCGTTTCCTCGAGTAGCGTCAACAAGTTGAGCTCTTCGCGTCCCAATTGGTATTCCAATTCGGCCTGCTGAATGCGCACATCAATGTTGCTGCAAAAGCAATCAATTAATTACCAACTAATTGCATGGAAATGCAGCGAGGAATGCGACGAATGAGTGAATTTCCTACGCGCGCGCCATACTTACTCGGTGATATCCAAGCGTTCCAGTGCCATTTTCAGATTCTTAATCGCCAATCGTTTCGCGTCGGTGTCATTTCGCAAGCGCGCCAACCGCTCTTCCGCCTGTCTCTTCTCCGTGTCGGTCAGCTCGCGCATCGCACCAATGCTGCCATTCTTATGATTACGCACATTGTGATTGAGCCGTACGATCGCCGGAATACTCAATTGCCCTTTTAGCGTCTGTATGATGTTCTCCTTGTCGCGTAGTGCGTTCCGAAGGCTTTCGAGCTCCTTGCTCGTCACAACGTCTTTGGGCATCGAACGCACCGACCCGTTCAGGCTGTTGTTTTTCTTGCGCCGAGGAGTCGCTGATAAGGAGACTTCAATGCTGGCCATCTGTTACGGGATAAGAGAAAATGTGTTGTAATTAATGACCAATCAATTTCTTTTTGTATAAAAGAAGTTGTTCCTATAAGGCTAGGTATAAATTTGAAAATAATGGTTTCCTGTTTGGTGTTTCTTTTCTATTTTTTAGTTGGAAGTCCTCAGAATGACATGTAATATGAAAAAGTTAAAAAATCAAATATATAGTTTCATAAAGAGTATGGCAAATCTAACACAACAAATACACTTCAGCTGGAATAACAACCCTTCTAACGTCATTGAAATCAACTGTGTTAAGGTCGTTTTACATCCACCCCACTTGATGGAAACCGGTTACTGATTTGAATAAAAATTAAGAAGGCACCTACCATATTAAAAGGAATCGAGACAATCTGAGGGGTTCGCCCTCGGGAACAGAACACAATGTGTCCCAAATCTCGGATTACGCCGTTTCATTATTACTCATCTTATTGTTATGACAATAATGAAAATGCAAGGCAGGGTCGCTGCGCAAGAACAATCGCTTATAATTTCTAATGTCGTTGTATCATGCGAGCGTAAAAAAACATATACAAGCTATGCAAAAAGGGGGACCGAGGCGACAAAATTTAGTCAAGAGGCTTCAATTATATAGCCGTTAATCATACCTCAGGCCAACAAAACGACTGGGTAAACGGCTGCCCAATAATTAATGGCAGCTTAGTTGCCCTGACAATTCATGCAAAAGGAACTAAGGCGAAAATTGCATAACGCCCTATTTCTATACTGATTGTGAACCTAGCAATCAAGGCAGATCAACGTTTGATCAAACAGAAGGCATTAGATTTAACGTACATTTCAAACTACACGTCTCAATATGCAGATGATATTTTAATTGAAATTACTTAATAATTGTTCATATTCATGCTGTGCATTAATTAACTCATGAATGCATTCTATAATAAATGCTTATTCAGAATGTCTAATTATTCACTGGATAAATGTTAAGCATAAAGTAGGAATAGTTTAACAATCTAGTTTTCAACGGAAAGTGATACTTTCCATTCTTTCACGACTATTTTATGCGTTATCTGATATGCATTCTCTCATTTATTAAGGATTCCATTGTCTAATGAGTAAAACTGCGCAGAACTTTATTAAACTATAATAACGAGTTCCTCGCGTAGTCGTATTATTTCGTAGCAATACGATGCCATGCAGACGCCTTCATGAAGATTAATTTAATAGAGGAAAAAAAGTTGCCGTCCGTTCATGTAAGTAGATGTTGAGCGATACGCGTGAGAAGATGAGATTTTATGATTGAACGTGCGATTATTTGCTGGAATCGCATGCACGAGCAAAGAACGTGTTGTCCCTAATTAAAAAAATATTCATTTCATGCCGATGTTCCGATCATTTTATTTTAATCCACGTGCATCTTCCTCAACGTCCTCGCTCAGCATGAAATGGAAATCTCAACGCATGTGATTGAAAATTGAATAACTTACTTTTGCCTCGAGAGATTCTAGCTGCGCCATTCTAGTAGGCTGAATGGAATTTCGTTGATGCAATGACGCCTGAAACAAGAAACAGAAATTAAACTCACATTCGGTATTGTTACGCAGCACAAGTAATGAAAAGAAATCGGAATGAAGGGCTACATTGGACCCGTAAATTATATTGACTATTTCCCTCGTTGAATTTGCTGCAATCTGAGATTGCAGGAAAACGCATATTGCATCGAATATCAGCATACTAGTCATATTGCCGAAATACAGTGCACCTTTACCTGCGCTGTGATCTACTGCGCAAATCTCTCCCGTCAAAATCACACGAAAAATTATTTGTCAAGTTTCAAAAGTGACATGTCAAATATTTTGGAAATTATCTGCTGCATAGTACGCTATTTTCTTATTACAAACAATAATTTTCTTAACCAATATAATAAAAGTATTTCGGGAAATAGTCCCCCGTATATCACACGACAATCGAAATACCACTCGACCTTCGGTCTCGTGATATTTCGGGCAACACGTCTCACGTATATCCGAAAATTCTCGATTGTCTTGTGATATAATATGTGATTATTGTCCCACTTAAATCCAATGGCACAGGTAAATTTTTTTCGGGCAGTTTACACTTGAATTAATTGCTTTCAGTCTTTAGAATGGGGGTAAGTCATGCCCATGCCAGTCTTTTAGACTCGTTTCGGGAGTGCCCACCGCCTGAAGGTATGAAGCTTTTGACGTCTTGTGGCATGCTCGTACTAATTGTAAGCTGCTGCCAAGTGGGTATATGTGGATGAGTCTCGTCGTAATTGAGAGAAAATAAAACTACCGAAAGATAATCATTTTTTGGGTCTGCCTTCGAATAATTTAAATTCTTTCACTGCATGCTGCAATTCTAGGGAGATGAATTTTAAGATGATGAACCCAACTTTAAATTGTTACTGTTATAAGTATGCACAAACATACAAATTGTCCCATTAAAATTAGAGATTCAATTTCGCCAATTTGTTATGATATCAAAATTGTCATAAAAACTCCATTATTCATGGATTATTAAACAATAATTTTGTGCTGGGTAAAAAGTCACATAAGACGTTTAAGATAATTACGTTTCTTACATATGGTTGAACACATGGTAACCCAACAAATTATCAAATAAAAAGTGATATAAAGTGATATGTTCATATTAAAAGCACAAGCCCCTTTCAAGAAAACATAATGCAATGCATCAATGGGCACACCAAAGGTGGTGCAGATGATTTCACAGAATAATCAACTCGTTGAAAAAGCAGTTGTTATGCCTATCGCCAGCGATTGGAGAATGTTTTCTACCAATTATAAGGCAATCTACAACCAACGAGCTTCTTATAGGTATTAATAGCAGCGTCGGTTGATACCGAAAAGGTAAAAATGCTTCCCGCCAGTGTAATATTGACTTATATGCCGGATTAACCGTTACAATTAATTGCTTTCCAATTGGACACATGCTCATTTTTGGTAATTACGGATTGCAAAGTATATGGCAGCAGTTTAATAACATTATAATGTAAATACGTACCAACGATGAAGATTTGGTTAGAGGCGCAGGCTCGACCTCCAATTCGGAATGAATCTCCAAACCGGAATCGGTGTGCTTCTCGAGGTGATATTGCTGAGCGCAATATTTGCTATCGAAGTGCGTCGTCGACAAGTTGGATGAATTGTTGTTGTAGCCCTGCAGTGGAGCGTTGCTCATCGTCGTTGCGGACAGTGCGCGCCAGCGTTCTTCTTCTTCTTCTCGGCGGCTATCACTCGCGCTGTATTCATTGACACCCACATGGTGCGGCAACAAACAACAACAACAACGCGCACACGAACCGTTCTACGAAACCAGCTCTATAATAGTATCCTACAAAGAGCGTATTAGTTGCAAGGCTTGATATATGGTAAGAGTTCAAATGTATATCTTCTTACGGCTTTCAAGTCGAGGTAATCCTCTCGTGATTTCTTCGCTACAACAAACATGCCCGCATGGAGATGATGTTGAACCACCCGCCGGGCCGGGAGGATCTCTCAACTCGTTTAGCTTCGCCTTGATGCACTATTGGAGTCGTTGAAATCGCTTCAATGTTCCATCGAGTCTTTGTTTCTGCGTGAAGCTGGATCGAGCAGGACAATGGTTCAATATCTGGAAACAAAATATGAAAATAAACATCTGTTCATTGATTTACATTTGCATCAAAGTTTTACGATTGTATTTCACGACGCAAAGATGCTTGGGTTTGCAAATAAAAACAAACACAAAAAAGCACTCTCAGTCACACAATGAAAGAGTATTTCCATAAATTCTACAGCAAACTAAATGTCATTAACATTTGGGGTGCGTTATGGAACCAAGAATTAAACTGCTCTCTTCCACCCTTCCTGGTTGTATACGTTATTTTTCATACCCATGGAGTACCGATCCACATATTGCCACCAGATTGCATAAAACCGTAACAGATTGACATTCACCTTTCAAGTTTTCAATATGCCCATCATTCAGAATTTGTTATGGAGTTGGCCTGCCGGAGAAAAAATGCAACTTTATTGGTCGAAATTTCTCTGAGACAATGGACGACATAACTTTTTATTGCCTAGCGCACGAGGATTTTTATAATCGTGTGGTAAAACTGGGTTTTGGGGCACACACGGGGGGCAAACCAGACGCTCGTCACGCAACAAAGATTTTGATGAATGGAAACGCAGTCATCCCATTCGACGTGACAGCATGTCACTCAATAACATCAAAATGATTACAAGTTTTGCGAGGTGATACGAAAACAGAGACATCATCGATTGTCCTCTTTGAAACTGTTACAAATCAGCACCGTTGGAACGAATGGCAATGGCGAGAAACGAATTGAATTGAGTGACCACTGCTCATTGTTGCAATTTGTGCGTTAGGGCTTATTGTATTCGCGAAATAACGTTCTATTGTTGGGAGCCAACGTTATTTAAGCAATGTCGATATTTCAATTAATATTGTCGATTACAAACAACAATTATCTATGGTACTAATCGACTTCTGTGTCATACAAAATGCAAAGTTTTTATTGATTCCCAAATGACTAATTAAAGAATGCAACCAAAATTCATTAAAAAAGCATGCAATAAATTACATCTGTGAGTCTAAATTTAAATTAATGAGACATTTTGGTTACAGCGTCAGCTGCCCTCAACATACAGATGCTCGTGAAATATCTGGAGGAACTTGGCATATTTTAAACATTTGTTGGCGTATTCCCTAATGTCCAACCATTTTTAACGCGTGTAACAATGCACGCGCCCAAAACACTCAACAATACAATCCCATTGCTCTGGTGCAAGCCATCCATTGAGGTAAATATACCACCTAACCGCACGCGTACATTGAGCAGATGTTCCCATTATGACTATGGGGCTCCTTTAGCTGATCAGTCATACTGCGAATGAAATTGCTCTATTTCCAATTTGGTTGATATTGTCGACGCAAAGGATGGATGTTTGCGTGTATTCAACGAGAAGGAATTCTTTAAATTGCGGTATTATACCTTGTTGTTGTGCATGTGCATTGTACCTTGATTGGGATGCACATAACTTGCCACCTCAGTGATTCCAGATTGATGCCACATAATATAGACATGCACCATGCTACATTTAATTTTAAATCTAAATTGCGTAGTGACTCATGTGAATTCGCACGATTTGTTCTTCAGTGTTAATGAAACAGCCGTTGATAATTCGGATCAACCTTGCTTTGGTAGTTAAGAATAAAATGTATGAAATATCTTAATCGCATGTTATATAATTTTAATGTGAAATATATAAATTGTTCATTTCTATTGCAGCAGTTACGCAAGTAATCATTGCGCAAAATAAAGTGGTCGTTTTTCTGCAAGACGACGCTAATGTACTTCCGACAATGTGAAACAAATTGCAATACAAAAGCCAATTTTTCACAGTTTTTATGATTAGATGTTTGGCAATATTTGTAACTATTAATGTACTACAAACAGCGTGTAGTTACAAAAAAACTTCTAAACTTTATGTGCACCCCTAAAAGTTAGTTTACACAGGGATTAACTGTTTTTGTTGGCATGTTTACCGAAAAGATAACATAATAAAAAGAACTTGTTAAACAAGATTACGACTATCATTGCACATTTACTCTTCGCTTTTGTGTCTTACGCACAATTAATTAACCTCAAGAACTAAACGGGCGGCACTAAACATTTCCTAGTTCCCACAGTGGAAAACGATTATTTTTTTGAAAGATGATTCGTTCACTCGCTTCTAAAGTTACGGAATGATGTTCAGCAAAAGGTAGATAATATAGGTACGTACAATATAGCAGAATAGCGTTCCGCAATCATTATTCATTGTGGAATATAACGTGGTATCCAATGTATCTAACAACGGACGCCGTAAACTCACGGCGCTATCAAGAATCGTCGTCTGTGTGGTAGAAAACAACAACATCTCAATAACAATTATGTATTATTACAATGGCAGAGCGATGGCAACATTATAATCACAGCAACGGAGAGCTTCGAATGCTGCTTACACGACAACGACTTCACGCAATTATTCCGAATTGCTGCGAGTAGGTAATGAAATTGTAAATAAATTATAATTATTTATGCGAATTCATTCGGTGTATAATTGAATTTAAAGAGGCAAACAATTGTGACCTTCATACTGCATCTATTGAAGTATTGAAGTAATTCTTAATTGGAAAAATATTTGGTGGGATATCTACCACATGATTGATTGACACCTACAAGGAACGAAATGAAATGCGAGTATTTTCCTTGACCATGTGAACCGTAAAAGCAATGGCAAAGGTAACAAAAGAGCACTCCGGTGTTAAATTATGTGAGATAAAAGAATGGTAGGAAGCGAACGAAGGAGGGTTTCAACCTTCATGATCATTATCTAGCTTCCTGCTCGCTTTTTTCTTCCTTAAATGCTCTGCGAGCTGCGCAGGGGAACGGCGAAAGAATCACCACAGAGTTTATTGCACGAATTATTTTGTTTCAGAGCCTCGCTTCATTGTCGCATTACGGTTCGGCCGATGTACGGCTTGGAAATGAAGATGAGAGAACGCAACGTCAACGAGGAGAAAATTTGTTCATTGTTTCAGCCAAACAAAACAAGAGCGTAATTTGTCAGGTATAAAAAACGGGCTGCAATCAAAGAACACACTGCAGGTGTACATCAACACAAATTCGGAACAAAGGAACGTGCAAAAATGACCCCTAACACAAGCTCACTCCTAACTGTAAAAATTGGCGCTATTAGGTCTCTGTCTCAGCATGCAACTTCGAGGCGCTGCTGATATTCGGGTCCATTTCTTCGCCGTTCGCATGCAAGCAAGGGGTTAAAACGCAAAGGCATTTGCATAACTATGATACCAAACGCAATGCAGCTTTAACAAAGCCTTTAGCGATGCGCTCCATGCGGTCATTGGCCAAGCGAAGCCCCCACAAGCATCAGCGTTTAGTAGAAAATCTCCAATATATTATGCAGGTTACAGGTTATATCCCATACACGCTCCCATGCACTTGTGGCCGTTTTTCAGTTGTTTCGTTTTTCGAAACATGCCAACGAAAGAGCGCACCAAGAGCGAACGCGAACGAAGGAAGGAACGAAGAGAAGATTTTTTCAACTAATGCCCTGCTATGCCACAAAGCTGGCCGGGTCCGAGTTGGACGTGTGTGATATGAACTCGCATATGCAGCCTGCGATTCTGTATGCGCCACAAGGAGTGGCTCCAAACTATATGAAACATAAACGGCGAGGCAATTGCAACAAACGCAACTTACGAGTGCTTGGCTGGCGACATGCTGGACGACAGCAGCGAAGAATATGTGTATTACTCCCATTCTGTGTGGACGGATTAGCGAGAGACTCATGGAAATTATAATGGAAGTACCTAGCATTTTGCCATGGCAAGTTCGCAGTTCGTAGGAAGCGCTTTTTTCTGTCGCAGAGCCGGGCAGTTCGAAGCGAATTTGTGCGAATTCGTTTGCGACACAATAATATAATGTTTGCATTGCGTAATCGTGAATTTATGCATTAATAACTGCATGTACAAGCTGAACTGTTTGTTGTGGTAGGAGTAATTACATATTACCTTCTGTTGTCATCGCAACGATACGAATTAATATCTCAAACTCTCAAAAATCTTGTCCATCTATGAAAATCCCTCCTATGTAATTTTTTAGGCTCAAATTTCCAATCAAAAGTTCTAAAATATTGTAATTTGTTTGTAATGTAAGTTGAAACTATTGTAACACAGATAATTACATTGCAATCTCGTTCAGGATCATATTTTGTTTCTGATTGGATTCCTCCCAAGCAATCATTAATTTTTTGTTGGCAAAATATGATCATAAATGTTGGCTAACTAGATGATCAATCAATTCATCAAACATTCCGTTGTTGACAGCAATCAAGTAATCCGGAACTATAAATTTGATTTTGTCATAAACTCCAAGAAACAAAACAAATTGGTGTAACAAACCAGAGCATGTAACGCTGATTACAGTGGGCTCGTAAAATCAAAATTACGCGCTCCTCATCAAATTAAATTTGCTCGCGGTTTACTTCACATCATTTCACGTCGACGCAAGCCATGTAATTGAATTGTAATGATGCAGATAAGTTGGTATCGAATTCAAATTGGGACCGCATCTAATGAGCTCGTTGCGTTACATGGCGTCAACGACAAATATCGGACCGTTACGGCGTGCGCGTCCTTCAACACCTGTTATTAAATCGCCAGTTTACACGGTTGGACATTTGAATAATAAAAGCATATGGTGCATCAAGCGAGAGGAAAAATGCATGTGTAACAACTAACCTTGACGAACCTGCTGCACGACGATGCAAACGTTTTCTTGCACCCTCTTTTCTCCCTTTATTTGCACGGTGGCGTTAACCGTTAACAAGTCGTTTCGTTTCACCACAATAATTGTGGCCAGCACCAATAATTGAGACGTGCAAACACAGTCAATTTTGGCGTCGCTAATTCTGACTGCATTGCATTATTTTGCAGATAACATCTGGTCGATAATGCAGATTTCTAACTTATCCATTTGTTGATTCTAACAGGTCTGGCATAGATTTTTTGTGTCACTGATGAAAATATTATTTGCGTTCTAAATGTCTTTCAATACTCTCTTTTAATTCTCTACAATATCCTCTTATCAAATGAAAATGCCAATGGGAAAATATGCCATCGCACTCGGTAACCTAGAAATTCGAAATGCTCGCCTCAAATTCGCGAAACTCTTCATTATTTTTGCATCAATTAATTGTAAACAAGCGTCGAAGAATGGAAAGCATCTGCATTTGCAACATATTTACAAGACGAAACCAATACTTCCGCGTAAACCCATTGTTGTTTGTTCTAACAAAATCTTAATTAAATTAAGAGCATGTAAACGCTACCTAACAACACAATTTAGAATGCGAAATCACGAATCCCATACTAGACCCCAATTAATTAATAGTCGCATACGCATAGAAACAAAGTGTTCATAAATTATATGGAACATGGGAAAGGTCATTTCCGTGAATTTTTAGAAAGTTCTTGAGATCCACACCAATCAATTTTCCCGTGCGCATCCGAAAAGATGAGAAAACGTAAATCAATCAAGCATTAACCATAAATATCATAGTAGAATTGTATGATTCCGGAGAAAATGCAATGAGAATCCGGAGAAACTGATCTCTCAATAAAAGAAAATTGTACTAAACTCACCAGTAACAAATATTCCCAATTATGTCTCGCCAGGAACACACCTTCTATGGTTTGTAGCTTTCATCAACACCGAATTGTTTATCAAACCGATCTGATCGTAGTTTGTTATTGTTTACGTTACCACTCACGGATTAAAACTGGATGCGAACGCAGGAAGAGTAAACCCAACCGAACTCGACAACGTATAAAACGTGACTGGCACGTTTTCAGCGCTGCAACATATTCTTGCCATACTCCTCACCGTGCCCCAGGTATTATCGCATTGTGTTGTTGATTGTATTCACGCTAGTTCCACCAAATATTCGCACATTTGACTGTTCACAACGTAGTTGAATTCATTTTCAACAATCAACAATAACCTGTAACCAAGAGTGAACTATTTGAAGTCGCTTAAAAACACATTATACACAAAAAAAAACTATACTCACCAATGATAATGTGGTACCAGATTGTTTTGCAGTACCGGATAATCCATCTCCCGCGATGTAATTTAATTATTTGTTGTAACACAGAACTAAGCTAGTTGTTGATAAATTTACGTTAGGAACACTACAAACGGTCAAAATGACATATTAATTCTTCATGCAGAGTTGTGCGACCTCTGGTGGTCGATTATCTAACAATTGTTGATATTACAGGAAACTGCATTTCAAAAAATTTTAAAATAAGTTTTCATGAGTAAATATTTTGATCAATTAAACTGTTTATAATGTTTTGGCATAATTGCATGATTAATTTGACTGCAACTTTCGTAGTAATATATAAAAACGATATGTTAACTGAAATATCGTAAATTACGGGTGTAAAAATATCAAAATGCGCACATTTTCTAATAGATAATACTTATAATGTAATTACGACATATATAATACATTTTTATGCTTAAACCTCATTATACTCTTTTTCTATCAAGTGCTTTTGCATTGTGCATCCAGTAGTACCAACCAGCTATTCAACATCAGACGCATCTAATATTAACAAGCAATCACCCCCGTTTATTGTAAATTCCATTTACCAATTCACAGTTGATAATCATGTTCGCATTCGCATATAATCTTCTTTCCATCATTCTACTCTTAGAGCATCAATAAGTTAACAACACTTAATTATATTTTACAGAAATACAAAAAGTAACAATGAACTCATCCATTAAGTACACGAAGTAATCAATTAATCGCTCTTGTTGCTAGTGAGTGGCAGTCGACAAATTGATAAACGAAGGTTTTGATCTTGCTACCTATCATAATAGTTTATTTCTGCAATGCATTTGATTTTGCCACACTGGCTTGCATATGTATGTAAATAATCAAAATATATCGATTTGCATAAATAACTTAATAAATACTTCTCATTTCAACTTATTCGTGCAATATTACTTAAGACATTACTAGTACAATCTTTCGCTTGCTCGATATAAGTTGGTTCAATTGTTAACAACTACCAAACCATTTTGTAACAAATATTGTCCATAGCTACTACTGCTCCAATGGGAATAGTATTGCTTTTTTCCATACATTAACTGAGGAAAATACATAGAGAATAACGTGACACTGACGTACTTGCGGCATATGGCATTGACATAAAATATGTACAAAAAGAGTTACCAACTAATTAGAAAAATAGAAAATCAACAGTAACATTCAAGTTTTAGTTTTAGCTAAATATATACTCTAAACGTGTTTTCTCCAGTTCATATGTGAAATCTTATCTTACACAAAGTAGCATTTTAGTACAATTTGATCTTTGTTCATAATTCCTTTCATCAATGTTTTAGTCCCTCTAGTGTAAGTTACAATAGTAATTAGCATTAATACATGTTAGATATCATTGTATATGTATATAATACGTAATAATTATATATACGGCATTTAAATGGAGCAGATTAAAGTTTCTTTGACATTTATCAATATTTCGTTACATTTTAAGATCTATGCATTTTGTGTAGCAATATCATCTCATCAGTAAGGTGAATTAGCAAGTAATCATCAATTGGAATAGCAGACATCTATGTAGATACAGCATAGGCATTGTCCTATTAGTAATTTGTTTTAAAGTTGTTAAAATTGCTGCGTTTCTTTGATTGCTACCTTATGTAAATATATTATATTGATATGTATGTTGATTCATTGTTCTATGCCATTTCCATTTCTGTTCCGATTTTCGTTTAAGTACATACAAATGTTCGAATGTCACAATGCACCAAAAATAATTGATGTGAACATAAGGACGGATATAACTCATAAATACTTAATTTAATACATAAGTTACTATGTATAATTGTAGTTTAAGTAAACTAGAATCCTGTTTGTGTCCTGATGATCATACTCCTAAATAAATATAATGTACAGCTGTGGTTATTCGTTTCTGCAGAATTTTGTGTGCTCATCAATTTATCACTGCAAATAATTAGATTTACAAAACAACGTATAAATTATGTGCAATACATAAATTAGTTATTTGTCATATTGCAGTTTCTGCAAACTTCATGAGTTAACTTGAGCTTGTTTTGCATGTTTCATTGAATGTAAAAATAATGAGATTTTAATGTGATATTTGTCGATTATATGTTGTTATTTTTCTGAACGTTCCAGCATTCGAATGTATTCAAATACATGTGAATTTCAATAGACTTGGTCCTGAATGTGATTAAATTGTAAAGTTAGCAATGAATGCATATAATTTGTTTGAATTTTGACCAATTCTGGCAAAATGGAGGCGACTGCATCGCGCATATGAAAGCAGATGCCAAATCCCAACACCCTTCAATATTATCGCTATTACATTTGGTTATCGCACATTTTGCAATACGATATTGGTACACAGCCCCGAAGTATCTAACATTTTTTTATATATGTACAAGCAGTTTATGGTTATTCAAACATTCTCGTTCACTTCATCCTCGTCAATGACGGGTACGCAATTTTCATTTGCTTCCCAAAATCTTTCATCATTCAGTTTGCCACCTTCATGCACAATGTTCTTCAATTATTTCTAGTACTTAAAATTCTCGTATCTAGCTACATAGTGTAATAATTTTATAACAAATTGCATAATTGCACATTTCAGTCCAGGCATTTTATTCCCTTTTAGTTTTCAGCAGACAGCATCGATTTCCATGCGACTTGGATGTCGCTGCTCTGGATGTAGCATGAAATTAATTCATTACGGTTTCGACTTGCATTCAATAATAATCTTGCTTCGAATTTAGAATGGACGAATGCAGTGTGTGCACGATTCCCAGGTGAATCTACATTTATAATTCAATAATCATCGAAAGGTTGCCTACATTATTGGAATGCATTTTAAGTGATGAATGGTCTCGCCCAACGCACCCTCATCGCGACCTCCATGGCGCTCAGATCCTAACTGTATCCGTATTCCCTTCCGTACTGCTTGCAGTGACGGTATCGATTGCAGATTAAAGCGGCACCTGAAACGCTTGAATCGCCTTCGGCTGCGTCGAGTTCGACAGGAATGGATTCGTACTGGGATTCTGTCGGATCGTAGATCCTGCCCATTCGGCATCGAACGGATCAACCCCTCCATTATTGCTAGTATTGCGTCCGAAGCTCGTCTCCGTCATCGCCGACGAGTCCAGCGACATGGCGCGCGAATGCTGACTGAACTGCAAGCGGCGATTGAGCGATGACGACGTCGTCGAGGTATTGCTTGTATTCGGACTCGACGAGCTGACGATGTTCGTCAGCCATTGCTCCGGCTTCGGCAAGCTGGTGTTCGACGAAAGACTAGTATTCGGCGAGATCGCCGGCGCCTTCACCGGCGTCGACGTGCTGTTCTCGCTGAGGATCAAATTGAGCGGCATTATATTGCTGACGCTTGCGGGCGCAAGCGGTGGAGGCTGGGGATCCAGTTCGGTGGGCGAGACGATGTTATTGAATGTGTTCGTTATCGTCGTGCTGGTCAGCGTCACGTTGACGTTGTTTTGGTTGACGCTGCCCGGCGTATTAAAGTTGAAATCGTCGCTGCCGCTGTGCGTGAGCTGCGACAGCCCCTGCGAGAGCTGCTGACAGAGCGCAGTGACGCTCTCGCCAGTGAGTTCCGGTATCGGCGACACCGACTTCTGCTGCTGTTGGACTTGCTTGTAGAGATTGAGACGTTCCGCGTGGCTTGGTAGATCTTGGACGCGCAGCGACATTTGTCGTTTGAATGGCGAGCTCTGGCCGAGCTGGCCAAAGCCACGAAAGCTGTTCTGGCGCTCCAGCATGCTCGGTGTCGCATGGGGCCGCTCGATGGCGAACGGATTGACGATGTTTTGCTTGGGCACATCGACGGCGCGCTCCAGGCGCTCCGTCAACCCGACTTGTCGGAACGAGCCGCTACGTGTGAACGTAGAATTTTTCGCATCGAACGTCATCGTAACGCCGCACTCCTTATCACGGCGTTGCTTCTTTTCCAAGCAAACGGCGAACGCACAGCCGACTGCATGTGAGAGCCGCTCCCCTGATTCTCGCATGGCAAGAAATCCGTGGCACATCCAGCGCCTCGTCGTTCCATCGCGGCATATGTATGAAAATCCTCGCTCGTGGTTGCGATCCGGCGCACAGAACGACACCTTTTCGATTGTCTGGTCTACAATCAATCCTTTCGTGTCGTCCTCCACGACGCGCAGACCATCACCACTCACATGCAGCATCGCTCTGATCGTTCTTCTGCGAGATGCCTAAAAATATACAATTTTAGTCAAATGCACATTCAAATACTTCATATAAAAAGTTTTAAAAATGAGGAGGCAATCAAAATACACTGTTGAAATCTTGGTTACCTAATTTGGAAAATAGTTTTAAAAAAAGATGACTTACTCGAAGCAATTTCAACGCTTCCTCGCAGACCTGCATTCCTCGACATTCGAATACTTCCACACAGCCTAAATATTTTACAGCAAAGGCGCAAGCACCCTGCCGTACTGCCGTCTCGTCTTCCTGCCATTGATGCGGTTTAGAGCTCTCTGGAACGCGATCCTTTCGCCGGCGAAATGAATCCCGAAACGAGCGTCTCAGTCTGTCCATTTTCCTTGGCGATCGTAAACTACGCCTCTGCAAAATCAAATAAAAATGTTATAACTTGTTGTCTTCTTCTAAAAGTTAATAATCAACCAAAACCGTTAATAAAATACTATTTCCACGTCATTTTTGTGTACATTTGCGCATTAAGCACTTTAATAACGCACCTTTACAATACTCATAAATTTCTTTACTTGCAATCTTAATTAAGCGAAAATGTGCCCAATTTACATAATGCCTTCAATCATTATTTCGAAATTACGACGCCTCAGATGGAGGAGAGGCACGTGTTAATTGCACTATTAGGCAATTAAGATGTTATCATTTTATAGAAGTAAAACATAATGGTACATGTTCGTCGCACGTCTAATTAAGAGTGGCGTCAACTTAAATAACGGCTTGTCATGTTCTCCCACAAAATGTGTATGTTCCACAATTCGAATCGTACAATTTCTATAATAAAAACGAAAGTAATTCGATTAAAATGTAAGAGCGCTGCCAATTTTTTAATTTAGTTCAACTTAAACGACATGTAGAGGGCGTAATTGTTCTTCATGTATACTAGTCCCAGTTTCTTACGGTTTTATGGTCCCCTCATTGTGAAAAAGTACACAAACCTCATAATAGGGTTCTACTGGTCCAAAAATTTCAAATATCACAAATAATGCCGAATCCTTTTAGGACAATGCACGAACAATATAATTGAGCAAAGATTGGCTTGGCTTAATTGCTGCTTTATTGGAAATAGGATACTTCTTGCCCGAGAATCCATAGTTTCTTACACGTTTTCCTTCGAATCATGTTTGATTAACTATCTATAGACAAATATTGTTTGTCAACAATGTCGTCAGCCACACCTAAACAAAATTTACTTCTCAGTTATTCGAGTTTACAGACTGCACATAAATATATCAAAATCAAATTAATGTATTTATCTTATCAATATCAATATGTATGAATGACATAATACTGCCATAAATGCACTTGGCAACTCAAACTCATTATTTTTAAAGCGTTATTAATGCATTTTCCCTTTGTATATGATTGTGTCAGATAAAAAAGAATCAAGAAATCGCTTCGCAGATAATTTACACACAATGCCTGCTAATGATGGGAACAAATAACAAGAACAGCCACTTGAACGCGCAATTATTTTGTTTTAGTTTCGCTTGTCCAAGGAAAAAACATATATTTGCTATTATTATTACTACAAGAAATAAATTTCATATCGCATTTCGCATTGTTGAAACAAAAAAGCCGTAATTTTCCTACATAGTATGATAAAAGATACAAAAATGATTTATAGGGAAAATGCTGTTCAAATATTGTAACAGGTTCAATAGTGTTGTTATCGCCTTTTCAGTTATCTCTTGCCATAAACCAATTTGCTTTTATAGAATGATGATTGCGCGTTGCATTTAACGTTTTGTTGATACCAATTGGAGACTTAATTAAATGGATGCTAATTAAATGGTTTCTTATGAGGGATAATGATGTTAAGATCATGTTTCCGCGAAAAGTATTATGTTTTGGAGACGTTCTGATAATTAATGTGTAATTACTAGATGGAATATTAAGAAAAGTGATATCAGGTAACAACTACTTTCAATTACTAAATTAAGGTCACGAAAATGAAAGGATGAGACAAATTAATACACTATAAGACTAAAATGCGTGGTCGGTAAAAAAACTACAGAAATTGTCATATGTCAGATTCTGCATTTTAATATTCCACAGAAGTGAAATTACCTGATTTATAAGGGAAAATACTGCAACTGTACTGATGAATGAAAATCATACGGAGTCTAGCAACGATAGTTTCCAGTCTCAAATTTGAAATAGTCCACAAAAACGAATATCCAGGAAAAATGATAGAGCCAAAATGACAAACTGATAAAAACAAAACAAATATCGACATTTTTCTGGCAACTTCAGTTTGAAAGAAAATGAAATGGATGTATTAAAGTTTTTGGGAAATATCAAACCAGGGCTTCTGGACAAAGAAGAAAGTATATCGAATATGGCAAAATATAGTTTGAGTGCGAGACAGATACTTGAAGGAATGAATTCATAGGATAGTGCAAACATTTTCATGACCCACTTTGAACCATTCAAACGCAACAAAGCCTGCCATGTTCATACGAATACAGTTTGTGCAGGTAAATCATGATAAAGAGATAAAAATGCAATGCAATCCTTTGTCCTTCGTCCCCAACGAATCGAATCAGATGAGGTCTGTCGCATTTGTCATAATGCGGTCGCAATAAACACGAATACCCTTACGACCTTTGATGGGACCTTAATGAATATGTAATCTATTTATACATCGAACGTCATATAGCGTAATTCCATGGCGTATTATTAATAGTTGTGCCTCCTTATTGTCATAGTAAATATGAGCGAGTAGTAGTAAATTAGTTTATTGCATGTACAAGTAATGCAGGCATTCGGATTGAATCCATGGGCAGAACTGGCCGGTTGCTTGATTGCTTCGTGGTCATTGGCGCTCATGCCGCTGCAAATGAGGAATGTACACAGTCTAAATGTACTTGCATGCTGATTCATATGCGTGTACGACTCGAATTACTCTCGCTTTGCTACTGCGAGTGCCGCTTGTCCATCGAGGACGACGATGACGCGAGCGCGTTTCGTTTGAATGCGTTGACTAAGCAATGAGCTTGCGTATGCATGGCAATCGCAATGCTATCTATAATGAGTGGTGCATATGGATTACAGCAAGGAACACTTCATTACTGTCCAGGCAAGGCATCCATCACAAATATAGCCTGGCATGGAATGCGAAATATGTATATTAAATGTAAACAAATTCGGGCCAGAATCTCACATATCGCACGAGCTATTATCACCGTGGTTTATTAAAGTTAATCCGCTTGAGCCAGAACCAAGTAAATATTTTGATTCGTCGACTTGCCAAAATCACTTATATTAATGTAAATGTAATTGAATGTTTTCTAACGGAATCTGAGGAATTTTTATGAAGAAATACCGTAAGTCGCATTTTCTAGATATCAGATCATTTCTTTGGATACTATTTAAATGTTGCACAAGAATTGTTTACCTTGCAGAGCAGTTCTCCATTTTTTTGTTGGATATATGCATCTCCGAAAAGTGTTCCTTCAATTAGACAAATATGTAAAGGTGATAACAACCGCAAAAACACAAATTTTCAACATTCTTGTGCCACGAAAATTTTAATACTGCAAGGTCAATTTGAGGTTATAAAGTCACTAGATACTATAAGTACCGCAATCGTCAGCCATTTTGGGGCAAAATCTTGGCGCGAAATTTAAATTTGACATGTATTTCATACTTCAATTGCCGCCATTTTGGGGCAAAATTAATATATCTCTCTCTAATTTTAGCCTAGGGATTGCGTTACTTATAGTATCTAGTGACATTATGAGGTTACTGACATGAGCGACCCCTAGAGGGCTAAAAATTGAACTATTTGTAAAAATGTCAGCTGTCAAATTTTATAAACTTCAGACACCAGACAAAATGCAAATAAATTTGCACTTGCAACTTTGAATTCCAAAGAATTCCTTCATTGCTGGTGTTAACACAGCAGCCATTCCGTGGACCAAAGTGGCCAAACGAGCGTTACGTTCTTATCCATAATTAAACTTGTTATGGAACAAGTAAAACTGGTTTCAAATCAAAACAAACGAACGATACCTTCGTACGAACGCCGTTGACGTATTTGTTATTTTCTATGTGCAGGTATTACTCATTTCGTGCATTCATTTAAATAATTCAGATTTCCCAAAAATGCTGAATTAGTCATACTGTACAACGGGACTGGACTATGCGTTTAGCCATTTTTTATTGCACACAATAAGAATCAGGTAAAGGAAAACCTTCGAAACCAGTTTTCGGAATTCCCCACATACCTCCAGGTAAAATTCTAAAAAAGCTACTTTGTTGCAGCCTCTTTGTGCGAAACAAAAACCTACCCCATTCACATCTCCGAATTTGCCAACACCACCACCACGTTCCAACTGTTGGTGATTGGAATTCGATGGATGGTTCCCCATGTTTGCTCACGCTAATTTGTTGGTCCGAAACGAAACAAAGGTGAAAATCACGATTCAACTATCTTGTTTATGGCACACACCGCGTCTGTGCGACAGTACAGTCTGGTTACACCCCTTTTCCAGGAAGTTATGCATATGGTATTCCTCGGTATACATGAGCACCCCACAGCCAACAAGGATGCGGCAATCAGCTCTCAGCGTAGGCGGACGAACATGGACCGGATAACACACCAACAGCACCGGAAATTGTGTGAGCACACCTTTTGCGTGCGTGTTCTTCGTACGCAGCAACGCGGCAGTCCCGAAAAAGCCCAGCCGACTAACAAAATGCAGTACGGCAGATGTTCTTCGTCACAATCCGAATCCACGGTGCACAATCATTGCTGCACCCAACGAGCACCATTTGCGAGCACGAACACGGGCATTTTAGCAGAAGCACATTCCAACTCGACCGAGATCGAACACCACTTTTCCTAGTGATGCATGACGTCGTTCGTGCGGACGGGATGATGAGGTGACTCTTCCAACACGACTCGGCGGTGCGCTGACTCGACCTGGGCGTCTTCTCCAACCTTGAAACCGTCGTACAAACGAACAATCGCACACACCGTGTGCGTCGTCGAACAGCTAGCAATGCTCCAATCGGTGCTTGTGTATTGACGATGGCTTGCCAAGCACCCAAACAAGTTTCCGTGCGATTCAACTTCTAATTGATGCCCTGGCTGATTTGCGTTTGCACTGCTATCTTTGGCGCACGATCCACTGGAAGCAGCTTCGAAGACAACTAATGATGTGAGACGTATAACCTCGAAAAGATGGCGGAAGCTCCAACTTGAAGCGCTTCAAATCCAATTTGAAGGCGCGATATGTACGAAAACAAACCGCGTGAAGTTTCAACGTTGATTACGTTTTTCATTGATTTCGCGTAAGTAATAGAACATGCAATTTAACCGACCGCGAGCTGATGATGAAGACGAGAGGAGCGCGAACGAAACGGGGCCCCACACACTAACCGATTGCAAACGCGACTGTTCGTTAGTCGTTGCTGTGTACAATCCCAACGTGCACTCTCACAGTCGGCCAGCCAGGCAGGCAGGCAGGCAGCAAGGGGGACTTTTGACGGTTGGAATTTTTCATTTTGTATGGGATTGGCATGGTGTGTGTGCATGTTTTGAACGGTTGCGCTCCCCACACCAGCAGACCCAGAATATAAAACACAACGGATTCGCAGCCGCCACGAAACAAATGAGTTACAAGTCTGAATTTGCTTTAATTTTGTATTTCAGGTATGATGAAGAAGATGAAGCCACTGCAGCGATTTGTGAAATGTTTGCAAGGGGGCCCAATGTGGAATTCAGGCAGTAAACAAAGGAAGAGAGTGAAGTAGGTATTCATTAATGTGCATTAGCTTCTTACGGCTGCATAATGCATAGTGCAATTTGCGATTTGCAAGCCACTCATCAGTGAGTAACATGTGCATTGTTTGCAGCTCTCACAAGTGCTCTAACGCCCAATCCAAATTCGAGCTCTCAGCTGGTGGAAACGACAACTTCTTGGATACAACGATACCACAAAGTCAGCGGATGCAGGAAATCATATCGAAGATTGAATTCCTCAGCATGGGCCATTGGGGAGACAACAATGAAGCATTGGAAGCGCATCAACAATGCAGATCTACATTAATGAATGATTTACGGCTCAGGATAGGCGATGCCTGTTTCATCCTTGAATAGCAATGCGTTTGCATGGGAAGCAGCTAACGTCATAATCGCGTATAGCTTGCAGTTCGCATAGAGCACCGATAGATAATTACTGATTGTAAAATTCGATGATCATAGCGAATTCAAGGCGAGCGCCACCTCCTGCTCGATAATGCATGGTAATGGAATCGTGAGGTAAGCCGTACATCATGTAGGCAGGTTACAATTTGTATTAGCCGTTCTGAATACATCCAGTTTCATTCTAGGTCTCCGTCGTGCTACCTGGCAGCTTCTACAGTGGTACCACGTAGCACGTGCTTGTCGTACATGAGGTGTGTCAACATATCTATCAGCCGGCACTGAACACGATGTAGTGGATGCCCGAGGCCGGATGTAATTATCAGCTATCAGCGAAAGTGTTTTTGTTTCAAGTGCAAGAAGCAAAGAAGAAGCGCATTTTTCGGAATGCTAAGAAAGGGGGTCAACAACTTTTCGGCAGGCACAACTTGCATCATTGAACGAGCTGTGAAAATATCCAGATATCCGGTTCAGATGATTCACTATACATCATGCGATATTACAACATTTAATTGAATTTAGTCCTGGCAGTAGATAAACATTTAATCAGATGATTGGCATCTGTTTTCGCAACTTTCAGTCAGATTTAGAGCTGCATTATTAAGTTTGATACTTAAAACTAGTTTCTGCTATTTTGCAATCTATTAAAAGAATGATTTGAACTATTTGATAGTCGATAAAATGTAATAGGAATTCAGAATTGAAATGATCAAATAATTCTAATACCTAAAATTTTGTAAATTAGCAATAAGTAATAGAGAATTAATTTGGGCGCACAGTATTTAAGGTTCAGCTGATACTCAGAAAAACACAAATTGCTAATGGTGTTAATATGCTCAAAGTCACCAAATTTAATTTAATTTACTTTGCATTTGATGAGTTTCTATGAGGAAAATACGAGAAGATAAATTCATTAAAGGCATCCATTCAAATTTGTATATGATATTTTCGAAATATGCATGGCTGGTTATGAAAGCAAATTTCATAACGATTCTTGTGATGTCATTTGTTTTTGCACCGACAGACGCATATTTGCGTATACAAATGCGCACACGAGTAAATATTACAAATGTAATTAACAAATGTTAATTAACATTTCGCTAGAAATTCGCCGAATTTTGCCCATGCACTGATGAATTGTGAGAATATGATTTCGATTCCAATTGGCGTCACCGCTTCGCAGCCAGGTCGTTGCTCTTGATGGTGCTTCGACAGTTTTTTTGTCAAGTCACAAAGCGAAGTCATCAAACGCGCGGATATTTACGCTTTAAATCACATTCATTTGAATTCTGTTCAACTCTATAATTTCGTAAATACCCTCACAATGTTCCTACTATGTAATTGTATATTGTAAAAGTTTTGAATGTAAAAATCAGAATTGTCGACGATGATTTCATTCTGTGGTGATTCAGTCTAGGAGACCACCACAGATTTATCAAATTTCACCACAACATATGACGTGAAATGTTAAGAATTTTGTATTTTTTCGTTTACATTATGTGAGAAAAAGTGTGATGTGGCTGGGGGACAGGAAGGAAGGGATACGTTTCAAGCATGTGAATCGGTTCCTAATTCCAAGAGGGGCATCCGGAAAGTTATAGAAAATTTTCTCACACTTTAACGTAAATTATTTCATTGTATACGTATGCTAATAATGTATGGACTTAAAATATAAAGTTCAAATTTGTGAAATGTCGTTTAGGTTCTAATTTAATTTTTCGAAAGAAACTTGTTGTAGAATGAATTCAAATGTTGGATAGTTGATTTAAGTAATACTTATAAACTGATTGTGAGTAATAATTACTGCCACATTAATAATGTTATTATTCTGATGTTATGTAGAATATCTATAATTTACCTATTAATAGCAAGTGTACTATTATTAAACAAAGCCGCACTATTCTAAATTACATTTAAGTTGCTCTGAATTTCAATTGCTGTATTCCTCAATTACATTGACTAATTTAAAATCCATTAAATTGTTAATTAAACTTAAACTTTTTCAATTATATTTGGCAAATAATTACAATTGGAAAATAAATAATACAAATAAATACAATTGGAAAATATATAATTGGTTCTTCCTCTGAAATTTCGCACAATACAAAAAATAAGCTTCCGCTTTGGAAGTCATATTTTTTACGACCAAAAACTTCCTTTCCTGGAAGGATCCCAAGTAATGAATCTAACAATTGCAGTAGATTATTATCAAGATATCATGAATATCGGCGCCAATTTGTCAAATTTGACTTTGGGAAAATTGAATATGCATACATCTCCCAGCCATCCAGCAGCTCTAATAGGGCGCTCTCATTGGGAAGCAACCATTGTGATTGACTGACGGTTTGCATTCATTACCGACAATGGGCATGAGAGCCGAAGAGACCGTTACGAGGCGAACACAACGCTACTTGTTGTCTACACCAGTAACAACAGGCGCACGGCCAGGTATTACAAGCGCCGAATGGGCTTGGTAAAGCGAAGCCACCGAAGGTATTCGCTGCGGCGACGACGACGACGATGGCGACGTCGACGTCGGCGACGCAGGGCGAGAGACCGTGGGATTTTGAGCTGTCCGCATGGCTGTGCTCATTGCACGAACGAGGAGTGCAGGAAGGTGCGTGCAGCACAGAGATATTTCGAACCCTCCGACCCCGACGCGAACGGATAGAGAAAATTCCCATTCCCATAGGTTTCGGTTTTACCGTTTTTACACCGTTGCTGATAGCGCAACTGCTTCAGCGTTCGGTGTGGGGCAATTCCGGAAACAATTCCCGTCCAGAAGGTGAGAGGCGACCTCAAAGAGTAGATCGATTTATATGACTCTCTCATTGGTTTCCAAGCAACAAGTTACACCAAAAACTTCGCCTTGAAATTCATTACTTTCTCATGATTCAAAAAGTTTTGTTAGAACATTAGATGGGGATAATGACGATACAATTTTTAAAAGACACTCATTTTGCAGTCCGGAAAATTGGTACAATTAAATGCAAATTAATCAAAACACACATTTGGCAAAAACTAAACAATAACAACAGGAATGGGCGCCTTCCACGTGTAAATATGATCTTATTTCAATTAGGTTTAATGGCGCTCGTAATTACAGTTCGCAAATGCAAGTCAACTAAAATATTATTCAATATTAATTGGCGCTGCTAATGATTGTGGTTTGAAAACTTGATAATTGGCCAACAAGTGCAAGAAATGCCAATGTTGCAATTGTTTTTGCTTTCATCATCAGAGGTGGATGCATTCGCAATTCAGCAATAAAAGTTGGAGCGTTTTCTATTTCGTTGCGACAAACAAATGAAACCACGCGTTTCTTGCTGTCGCTATTGCTAACCATGTGCACGCATACCACGTTTACGTCCTTCATTAATTCGCTAATTATTTCTTGCATGCTGCGAACGCCATGCACTTGTGCAATAACCATTTTGCTACACGGCTAGGAATTTAATTTGCTTCGAGTGGAGGAGAAGAAGAAGAGCTGGCAGAGGGAGTTCGAAAAATGCAATAGCAATATTGCACCGACTGCGAGGACTACAGCGAATATTGCTTCCATTTGCGGACGCTTACATAACAACATCCCATCCAGGACGAGCAGCGCCCGGTGGAACAATAACCGTTTCACCACCGCGCGCACATTCAATATGTGAGGGGTGATTGTTTAATCCATAAAATTTTAGCGCATCTTCGTGTAAGAGAGCTCTTACCGGGAAGCGAACCAAAACAAAACCTCCTCGTTTTTGATTGTCAGCCCCGTGATCCTTCCCTTATTCCTCGATATCTGCGTGGTTGGTGTTGGTTAGACGCTCACCCACGTTGACGACGACGACGTCGGCGTCCGCGTCGTGTGGGTGGACGCTGAAATCGCCAACCTTTGAACGTTCCACACGTACATAAGCAGCTCTCTTTGCGAAACGCGCTCCTGGTTCAGCGAAGGTTTCCGTGCGCGAGTTCCCGGCGCGTTGTTGTATGCGTGGGGCATGCAGCGTCACGAAAACAGTGCCAGAGAAGAGATCAATAACGCTGTTCGTCGAACGGCACGCGATTTCCCAACTTCACACCCACAGCAAACTCCGTGCGATTGGTATTCCAATGTCTAAGATGCCACCGGACATGATGCCACTTCGACGCACCGTCAACGACAGAAATTGAATGCTTTTTCAGCGAAGACAATGGACAATTTGTTAGCACACCTAAAACACGTCGAGATCAATTGAATTCTGAACGTAAAATGCGATTTTCACGGTTTGCTCACGCCTGTTGTTTGTTGGCCGGCTCGAGCCAAGGAGGACATGAAATTCAACCAAGCAAAAAGCAATGCTATACCGAAAAACACGGGCATCGAAACGACCTTGTTTGGCAGTAATTAGCGAAGCAATGCTCGAACCTACACAAGTTCGTCTCGTTACGAAATGGAGAAACGTGCTTATCGATTGCTCAAATTGCTCCTCCAAAGCGCACACAGGAGGCGATTGGGCTGTGTATACGTACGTGTAACGAAATCGCAATGTTTCGATTAATGCAAATCGCGGCAGCGCTCCAGATAACCTCGTAAGTCGTGCGTAAGGTTAAACACCTTCCGTTTCACGTCATTTTCGTTCCGTTACGATAGTTTTCATCTATTTTACCTCCTGTACATTGCTCAGCGTTCACTTGTCTTTCCTCAACGTTGGGAATCATGTATGCTCGATCTTCTAGCCTCCTCGCTTTTCTTCCGACTAAAACGAAGCAATCCATTATACAATCCGACAAATCACACCAGCGCTGATTGATTGCCTGAATGTGTGACCAACGCAAGTAAACAATCGAGAACCAAACAATGCGCGCTTCTTCGATCGTTATTGCGCAACAAGGCTGCAAAAACTCACCAAATAACTGTTGTACGGACGATAAGGAGCACATCTCACGATGGTTGTCGCTCGCTTCCATGGAGCTGGTGATCATCTTGTGATGGTCTCATTATTCGTCGTGCACTTGCCCGCTTATAGATGCACTTGTGCGCGCGTAAAGCGCCGCCAGACGCCGTTTGACATTTTATCTATTGTCGATGGTGCGAACGCTTTTAGAACGCGGAAAGTTCAGCACGATACTTGACGGGCATTTGCAGAATACGCGAACGCGAACCGTTAGCGACTGATTTGAGTCGATGCCGCGTTTTTAGCGGCGCGCGCGATTGCTGTACGCCGAGACCTACGTTCTTGGCGTCGATGAGGAAAGCACGCGCGGAAAATTCGCCGTGCACGAGAGATGGAACCATTCGGGAAAACTTCAATTTCACTTGCTGCAAACAGCCCGCGTATACACCCCCGTAAAGTCAATTAAGTGCGGTGGGTTGCCTATCTGTTCAACTTCGGTTTTAGCGACCGCAGCGCCGCCCTAGCGGTGGGCAGCTTAAGTTAAACAGTCAGTAGGTCGGTAAGTTTATCTGTAATTTGCAATAATAATAGTTTCCTATATAAAGTATTAGTTGTAAAAACAAATTCAATAAAATTTAAATAAATAAAAGGAAAAAGTTGATAATCATATCATATTTCGTAATAATAATTGAATAAAATATATGAACATGTTTAAATTAACTTAAAATTCGTTACTTTTCTCAGGAGTATATGTTATGCAACCAAGGTTACATAAATTATGAAATTTTCCTTGAACATTCATTCGATTACCGTATAAAATTTTTCTAAATATAGCTTTCATTAGGCAGTTTCGCTAATTTATCGGGCTTTTGCACTCCTACCGACACTTCCACAGGGTCTGCGTCTACCGCAACGGGATAAGGCCGTAAAACAGTGCGTTTACGGGCGTGTTGATAAGTTGATATATAAATTGCGCCTTTTCCTCCGGCTTCTTGCTGTTTCTGAGCTTTATGCGCAATTTCCTCCTTTTATATTAGAAGGTTCCTGTTCAGTATACCCGGTGAGCAACGCAGGAGATGCGCCCAGTGGAAAATGTTAAACAATAAACGAAGCGTTGGAATGCGTTCTATATAGATTCGTTTTTAGGTAGCATGATGAACGAAATCCACATTTTTTCCTTGAACATGTTGGCTGGGTTAGTTGTTATTGCTGGCACGATGCTTGTGTGCAATGTTGGCTAGATTTTATCATAAGAATGAACCAGATTCACATGTAACTCAAGCACATTTCGTGCTTTGTGTATTCGAACTTGTTTTTCCCCAGCGAATACAATATTTGGTGCCATTTTTCTATTCAATACTCTCTAAGAATATATAATGCCTCGTGCATAGGATGCATACGAAAAGGAATTTCAAGGAGCTTCAAGAAGCTTTCACGAACGTTCTAGAATAGGATTTATCAGTTCTTCAAATATTTAGATACACTTTATGATCCAGCTTTTGATGAATTAAAGCTTAAAATTGAACTTTGTTTACTAAATCTTGTATACTTGCATGCGTTGCATAGATCTTCAAATTGTTTTCAGTCAAATGGCTTCGTTCCCTCATAAATAACTATTAGTCCTTCAATGGATTGCTCTTGTAGCAATTGCATGTTGCAGGCGTTGACATTAATGAACGATTTTCTGCGATTTTTGCTTTCTAGCAGCTAGATAGAATCAATAATGCACTGCTCCGGCTGCTTGCACTGGATGCAAACAATCAGCATGCAATCAGACGGAAAATTACTGCGCAAATATGAAGACTTTCATGCGCCTTCGAATTATTCAGTCGATCTTGAAAGAAGACTGCTTAATAAATATTAAATTGCTTCATTTATACTAATATATTCGCTTCGATTGTAAATATTTATCAAGCGCTCAAGTTTCGTAAAAGTTGGCAGCGTTGCAGAAAAATATTGACTTTAAGATTTGAAATTCATTTATTTTCTTATAGGAAATTGCTTAATGGTATCACGATTGTAATTAATTGCGTAAATTTGGTAATGAAGGGAAAATAATATCCATATGGGATCAATATGAGATTGGTCTTTAGCAAAAGCATAACATTGAAGTTTTTAAATTTCTTCTTCAAAGTATTCAAATTATAGAATTTAACAGGTCGAAAAAGAAGTTACTTCTATTTTTATCAACATTAATTTTGCTATCACTAAAGAAACTTATTGAGTTTAAATATGCTATTATATCGCATCTATCTTGCTCTTCAGATTTTGCCTTGATGTAGTCCATTTCAAAGAGATTTTTGAATTTTGAACAGCAGTCAGTCAGACTGCTAAAAACTTCTTTAAATCCCCAAAACCACATTTTACTGCCAGGCAAAAGGTGGAATTATGTAATATGTATAATAAATGACTGATAAAAACAGAAGATACTTATGAGGACGAGGGATTCTGAGGGTCCTTTATGAAATACCATTACTGAAATGAATATGAAGTTGTCAAAAGGTAAACACTCACAAAAAATTACAGATTATAATTATATGAACAATTTAAAGTATCTAAATGAAACGTTATGCATATAAAACAACATTCTTAGTTGTACAACAACTTTCATGTTGGATAAACATAAATCATCCAATTGCCAGCAAATGGTGCTAATGTTAAATTTATGCTTGTTCCAGGTGTGTCCAAACTGCGCGAGTTCTCAACGTCTTGGAATCATTCCGGATCATATAAATATCTTAGAAAAATCATGCTGGCCAAGCATCGATCAATTCAAATTTAGCAGCAAACGGAAATTTGTGTTTGGCGATGGTTGGGCCGTAGTAATTCATCTCTGTTTGGTCTGTTTAGCAGCGTCACGTTGGGAATTTATGAATCTCCAACATGAAATAAACCATGCTTGCTGTGGACCGTGCTCGGGGGGCTACTGTTGATATAAATGTTGCGGCTCATAAAAAGATTTTCATAAATCACATACCAATCGACCCGCATGAGCTCAGGCAACAACTCTATTTGGATTCGTTCGCACAATTTAGTGTTTAAACACGTAAAGCTTTCATCATTTTTTGCATGTTTATCGTCTAGGTGAACAGGTATTAATTTTTAACCGTCAACTTTAATCGTTTGAAAAGCCGGTGGATTATTAATTCTCAAATTGCAAATCAAATTTATACAGAATTAAACTGGGTCGAACTTTTAACATTATACAAAAATCATGTTAAAAGCTCTTAAAAGTATATTGTGGAGAGTTTACATAAAAGCTTCTATAATGTGAATAATTATAAATAAAATATTGAGTATATATGTATTTTACAACAAGAATTATACAACAAATAAAATGATTATTGCAACCTACTTCTATTCTATCTATTTGATGTTTTCATTTGTAGTTTTTTTAATTGTAAACGCTTTATTTTGGAATTCGCATCATTATTAGTTATTGTTCTTTGGAGATGAACTTAGATAGAAGTTGTTAAAAGTTCAACGTTAAAACGCAGCGAGCAAGCGGAAGTTAAAAGTTTGCTACACGATGAAAAATTTCTGACAATTTCCGTTTATATAACGCTACAACGTGCGGTAATAAAAATTTATTGCATTTCTTCGTTTCTGCAGTTGTTGGTAACATCGCAAAACTACAACAACTACTACTCAAAGAGTTAGGTAATGCAAAAAAACTGAGATTGTTGCTTCTAGTTTCGTTTCAAATTTCACATGCTTCTCAGGAAGATGCAAGAAAAATTGTAAATATTTTACTTGCTTTACGTAAACCTGATCATGCAATCAACGGATATTTAATTATTCAGCAGCCAAAAATATTTAGTAAACTGTGAATCGATATGTTAACATTGCATCTACGTCATTTTAAACCAGGTTTTCTATGGTTCTTATTAGAAAATTCAAAGTTATTACTAAATGAATAACTTCATGATATTTCAGGACTATTCCTTAGGGAATATACAATCCATTTTCACTGATTGCTGAAAAATATATTGGAAATATCCAGCACAACTCTTGGGGATTCCTTTGATGCATATAATTATTATGTTCAAAGCAAAGCAAAAAATGTTATTCCAAACAATAATTAACGGCACTAATTAAAGTTTGCTTTAGTGCTTGTGAAATATTGGAAATCGATGCAAAAGTATTAAATGTACGTGGCTCTAATTTTTTTCTGGTTATCACAGCGAAAATCTGCTGAAATGCACTACTTGCATTAACAACGCTTCCATTTGCCTGCGGTTCAATCGATTCGACCAGCGATGCGGAAATTTGTCGATTTCGTCAACATGGCAAATTCGCCCAAGGGACTTGCTCGATTTTTTAGGACTATGAAAACAATTCCATGCCAAAAGGCACTTCCAACGCCAGGAAATTAAATATTCGTTTGGTGCCCAAACTTTTTATATTATTTAAACTCACATATAGCATTTTTGAACAAAAATATTACTTCATTTGTAAAACTGACAAGGAGTATTTTTATATCATTTTACATCAAACCAACTTTCAACACAAAGAGTTTTCGAAAAATTGCTTTTTTGTTGATGATTTAGAAATATTTGTGAATATATTTGCAACATCATGGATTAATTAATGTTAGTAATTGCAAAAACTGCAACATATTCAAAGGTAAATTATAATATCAATTCCATTTTGAATTTATTTCATTGGATTTCTTCCTGTCAGGATAATAGTTGATACTACAAGATTAGTAATCCCAAAACTGAAATCTCATATTTTAGGTCATCAGCTTTCAACAGCTTTGAGGATATTTGACCGGATCATCAAATTTAGGTCAATTCAAAACAATGGGCACAAAGAACCTGTTATCAATCTGTCGGGAAATGTTTGTGTTCGGGCGACAAACCAACGATAATACCACTAATTACATCACTTATCGCCAGTCTCGTGTATTGTCACCATTGTGATTAGTTTTAACCACAATAGTTGCCAATTGGGCGAATTTAGAGCTGGCAATCAAATCCCACTGCAAATCCCGAACGAATTGCAATCGAAGAGGAGCAGATTGTGGCTTTGTGCTTCCTGCCTCGTGGGATTGATAAACGGTTGGCGGTTTTTTTATACAGATGATAATTATCAGTTAATAACTGTAATTTGCGCGTTGAGCGCATTTGATTGCGAGTAGACAAACAAAAACGTGCTCGTTTTGGGATGCGAAAGTTTATTGCATATTGTGCGATTAATAATTGCTCGATGGCTGCCATCGAAAAAATATCAATGATTAATGATTATGTTATGATTCCAATATCTACAAACAAAGGGCTTCTAGTTATTTATTTTTTCGAGGTTCTAATTAAGATCGACACATTGGGAAATTGGTGTTTTCAACGCCCATTCACAATTCTATTATTTTTTTTAATTTCTCAGATGTTAATTACAAAATATTATTGCATAATTAAGAGTTTAATTACCGTTGAATTGAAAAGTTAAAAAATATCACAAAATGCTTTCGAACATCATCTCATATCTGAGAAAATATTGTCAATAAATGACAATTTTTCTTTAAGAAACTTAGCTACTTAAATTATTTTTACAACAATTTTATAACGTTGTTTTATGCCTAAAATTGGAATATTTCTAATTTGATATTCAATTAGAATATAGTTTTAAATTACCAAAGATTTGAACTTATGAAGCAATTTCAAAAAACTACATTGTTACTAAAAGTAATGTAATTTAAAAATTGAAGAGAGATGCCATGTATTTTTGCTCTTTTACTGGACTTTTCTCTGTAAAATATTAAAGAGTTTATCCTGTTTGCATTAGTGCAAATTTAATTACAATTTCTTGTTTCACTGCAAAAAGTTGGAATTATTTTCGTTAATAACACCAGTAACAATGTCTAACAGCTATCAAATACTTTTATAATTTTAATCCTTTCACAGTCTGACTTCACATCGAAAAGTTTAATCTTTGAACAGGCAAAAAGACTTCACATGGTTTCTTTCAAGTTTCATTAAAAATTAATTTGGAAATTGCCTGAACACTTGTTCACTGCTTTCGTAACACATGCTGCAAATTTAACGTACTAATGTTTCTTTGTGTGTTCAACGTTATGCAAGGCACGTTCGAATACTCAAAGAGCATACAACTCATGCATTTAAACATTAAACAAAATGAAATTGAAGCAGTCACAAGCTGGAATTCTAATTTAAAAAACCATCCACATTTGCATGAAATTAATTAAAATCTTGTAACCACTGCCAATTTCTTGTATTACCACAGAAGTGATTTGAGTAAAATTTAGGATGATTACATGATGATATGCAACAATTTCCAATCAAATTTTTGATACAATTTTTGATCAAAATTAAAATTATATGTATGTATTTTACGTAAGGTTAATTAAATTTGTTTAATTGGTAATTTTAATGATTCCTCAGTTTGATTTGTAGACTCGTTTTACCAAATAAAATTCGACGAAGAAAATGAAACCTGAGTGAGATTGGACTTAAATTCTAAATTAATTAGTTTTATAAATCAGGCGAGTAACTTTAATGTTTTCGTTCTTCATTAAAAAGGCAGAAACAAAAAATTAAGAAATCCCGTGCGATGAATGATAAAATCCGAAAAAAGAAACAGCAATTCATCATCTCTAAGAAAGGCAAACACGATAAGATTCACCATTCTTCCTTCAGGACTTGCCCCCCGTTTTTTTCCTACGCGTTTCATTCCTTTTTATTTCCTTCGTTCGTCCGATTAAAAATTGCCCAATCCTGCACCCCCGCATCATAATTTCTCATTCTTTTCTGGATCGAGTTATTTCATTAATTTGCATTTAAACGCTTATCGCGAGCGTAATTAATCCCTGAGCAAAAAAAACTCTTCGTCGAACACCAGCGAGCATGTAGACTGCGTGTGCTCACACTTATAATTAGTTGCGATTCTTTCGCGGCGTGTGCGAATTGCGCGCCGAGTTTCGGCGAGTTTTCCCGCTTTTCCAGCCGCAATTGGAGGCGGCAATGGCGGCGTTGGTGGCGGTAGATGACTGCCTCGCATCGAGTGCGATCGTGGGCACGCTTTCAGTCAACGTGCGCCGCTTCCGAGGAGCGTCCGGACGCCACTTTTGCCCTCTGCACTCGGCGCATAATCGCTCGTAATTAATTCGCAATTAATGTTCATGAAGACGAACGCGCCGTAAGAGACGACGGCGAAGAAAGAGAAGTTGTTGCATCGAGTTTGTCAACGATTTGTACGATTATGCGATGAACGAACCGTGAGAGAAGTTTGTGCGGGCTTGATCGCAAATTCTTGCAATTGTCGGAAGTAACATGAAGAAAATACGTTGGTGACTAGTTTTCAGGTAAATATTTCATATTTCTTTGAAAGTTTTATGTTTTATGTTTTCACGTTTCCAAGGATGAGATATGTTTCAAATGTTGCAAATTACTTATAAGGAATCAAAAATCAGAATTGTCTTTGCCAAAAATTAAAGAAGCCTTCGATCAATAAGAAGTTTTAAATTTTAAAGAAACTGTGTTTTTATAACTATTTCTTTTGGGACTATTCATTTCAAATTTGTTTTATTTTTCATTTTGTAACAATTAAAATCAATCCAAAAATTTCTGTTGTTTTATTTTGCAACAATAACCTAAAGATCCAAAAAAAATCAGTATATAAATTGGTAGATTATTGCAAAATTGATTGGATCCTGTTTTGCAAATATATTCAAATTTTAGTTCATTGAAAATAAAATTTTCTATGAATTATTTTTTGTTCTAAGATACATTTATCATTCATAAGGTTTTAACACTTTTGAACTCGACTAACTCAAAATATAAATCCAAAAATCCAGGGAAGAACTAATAAATTGATTGGAAACTCCTTTTACACTTTGTACAATATAAATCCAAAAAATTCTTCTTTACTTTGCAATATTATAAATCAAAATTCAGAAAATAAACTGATAAATTGATAAAATAGTACAAAATTTATTGGAAACCTAATTGATAAACAAATGTATACAATTTTTTAATTTAATGACAAATAATCCAATAAATAATTTTCATTGACTTTGAGGTCCTGACTCTTTTTGAACCCGACAAACTCAAAATATCGTGACAATATTAAATTTTTTGTTGATATATTAAGTCATTTATCACTGCTATCTGCTGTCAATAATCTTGCTCATAATATTTCTGCAATAAATCTTTGGCCCAAAAAATATTATGATAAAGATGGTTTTTCATATTTTAGGCATACAAAGGATTATATTTTAGATTGATAACAAGTTGATAACAACTGAAATTTATTAATGGAATTGAATGGAAAAATATTCTTGAAAAATCAAGTTTTTCTTTGCAATAATATTACAAAAAGGGTGATCAATGTTAAAGTCGAATATTCTGAATCACAATTTACTTATAATATTTTTTGCTATACAATATGCTAACTTTATGCTTTCAATAAAAAATTAACATATTAATAATAAGACTAATTATTCATAGTTAGCTAAATGCAAATATCCAGTTTATATTGGCAATTTTATTGGTTGTAGATTCACATATATCATTTCTATCATCTGATTGTTAATCGAATTCTTGATAACTTTGTGTTGACATAATCAACGAGATCAATAAAAATATCGAACCCAAATATATTTGGGCGAGTTAATATCTTTTCATATCTTGTTATCTTTATTTGCACACGAGTATTTTTGCATGGATTCTTTTATACCAGGGTTTTCCAATCGTATTTCTGTACACCTAAACATTTCCAAACTATATTTTACTAGTCCAATCCAGAATTGGATTCGTTTATTGCAACCTCAATAGTTTTACCAATAAGTTGTATTTGCCACAAACAATAAAGCAAAACAAAGAATCCTGAAAAGGAAAATAAATGTAACATAGGAAAATGTCAAAAGCTTTTACCGTTTAGCCCTTGGTCTACATCTTTGGAATAAATATAAAATTCCGTCAAACGGTATGATTTATTATTCATCATGCAACTGACTGAAATCATGACAGATTTAATTTATCTAAAAGGCCCACTAAAAGGACTGGGGACTGAATCAAATGCGAAGTCCACTACCCGAACATGTAGTCGTACTGAGTTCAATTCCAAAAAGGATTCTTCAGCTCTGTGGCTTTGCTGCATAAAATGATCCTCATTTGGGTCAACATCAGCGTCACCATTACCGTTAAATAGTTATCTCGTCTTTTAAGTACTCGGCCGTTCGCATAATTAAAATCCAGGGCGTTTGCATTTATTTGCAGATAGACAAACTGCAAGCTTGGGGTGTATTCAGAAATATTACTGCGTGGGAGGATTTGATGGGAAACTGGTTAATTATCTCGCACATTTTCTCGTTATAAAAATTTACAGAGTATTATATGTTTAAAGCTTTTATCTAATTACTTTGGCAACTTGCTGACATTGAAAATTTAATGAGGCAAATTTTATTAATGAAAATGACTCATTCATCATGTGTGATCATATATAAATCAAAAGCCTTTTATTTTATGATTGAATAAGTAGATATCAATGTTTATGTAAATGATTTCACAAAGAGGTGGAATGTAAAATGTTAGGTTGCTATTTTTTTCGGTTGGAAACAATGCTTGAAAGAAAATTTCCATAAAACGAAATTACTTTTCATGTAAAAGTAACCATAGATCATTTCAAAGTCAGCTCTTTTTTGTAGTGAAAACTTTTTTGACCGGGCTGTGCAAAAAATGTGCATGGCTGTGCAATATGTTAAGCATCTTAGTGTTATTAGTTTATATTCCAAGTTTGGTGGAAATCGGCCGAGCCGTTTGCGAGAAAATCGCGTTAGAAATGAGAAAAATCAATTAATATTATTTATGAACATTAATAATTTATGAACAAATTGATTTCCGATATTGCAAATCTCTAAATATGTCCATAAATATAAAATAAACAATCCCTGAAAATTTGAATGCAATTGGATCATTAGTTTCGGAGATATTGATGAAAATGTGAGAAGAGAACTGGTTCGTTTCGAATGAACCCCATATTTTCGGTTCGGGTATTTCTGAGTCCCGCACAAATTCGGGACCATGAC
>JARJDZ010010165.1:0-31435 GCA_030264555.1 Aleochara sp. GC000083
TCCTTAAACCATTTTCAGGATTCCCAATAAAAAACCTACGAGAACTTAAGGTAATGATAATATAAGAGCTACCGCAATCTGCCAACCATATTATTGAAATGTATAAGGCACTGCGGCCTTTTCCAAATCTTAAAATTCAACGCACGCTTTGAGTTTTCAATCTGAAAAACTATAAGCATTAGGGACCCTCCAACAACGAAGGCAAATAAGTGGGGCTGAATCGAAGGAAATCGTGTTTTCCCCATTCATGATAGAATCGGGCACTATTTCACGTTTAGTGTACCCGTGAGAAATGAAAAACCGGAAATACAAGATGTAAGTTAGGAAAACATTAATTTCGATATGATTGTGCAACCGTCGAAGATTCTATGATTTATAAATAATGAATAATCCATTATATGGGGAAACAAAATTAAGATCAACGACATAGTAATGAGTTATTCATGTTTTAACAACATTCAACATTTATGTAAACGTGTCCGAAGCGTGCGACATGAACCAAATAATATGTCAATGCATTATTGATGATTTATTACAGACAGATTTATTACATTAATGAACATCTCGTTGAAATGGGTTTTCGATGAAATTTTCCGAAAATATTAATGATTAAAAATAGATTTTTGCTTTTTTAAAATATCTGTCACCTTTGGCAATTAAAATTCGTTAATAACTTATGAATAATAAAAATGATCAAACATTGGAAAATCTTCGGTTGGTATACATTTTTGAGGTGTTAGATAAAAAGAAACATAAAATTTTATTGTATTTTGCAAATTTAATTGTTATTAGTATTAGTCCTTTTTACGATCCAATGTAATAATCTCGTTTGTTACACGCAATAAATGTTTTTGCATCGACAACGTAGCAAACTCCTACGGGAAATTACTATAATCAGTTAATAAACGCAATTAGTGTCATTCGTTCACTCTTTGTATTCAATACCATAAAGTTGCTCACGCATGTCTTCAAAATTCTCGAACAAACGCGTTGAAAGTTGTGCCTGTTTGTTTTCTTCTCGCTTTTTCGTTGTCGTGCCAGTGAACGTAAAAGTTGAAAACATTCGTTATAAAGTTATGATATATGAATGGAACACACTGGGGGGCAGACACACAGCGAACGTAAAAGTTAATTAACACGATACGTTTTATAATGATGAAGAGCGGTACCGCCTTCTTTCAAACCGAAACGAACGGCCGCCCGGTATTAAATTGGAATATTAAATTATGATTACGATCTTAGTCTGCTGCTGACTTTATAGAAAATTGTGTGTTGTTGGTGCGAAACATGGGCCTACAAGAAAAGTTTCGAAGAGTGGGCGAGTAGATACGATTCGCCGGTTCGAGATCACGTTCCAACCACACCAAAGCGGATACAAAAGCAGGAGCCTGATCTTGAACCGGCAAATTCTATCTACTCGCACTTATCGCTATTTTCCATGGTGACATATCAAAATAATTAAGAAATGTTGTTGTTTTTCGTTTTCATTTGAAAACTTCTGTGGTTTGCAAGCTGTTAAATCAATTTCGCAATGTAATTACTATTTATGTTTACCACTAAATTATTACTTGAACGCAAATATATTTCGAGTTTTACTAATTCAACTGACAGTGGGGGTACAATCAGTGAGCGAATGTCGAATCGTGAACAAAAGTAATTATAAATTACGATTGGAATATTAGTGCGGTGGTCGTGCATGCAATAAACGCAATCGCAATTAGAATTAAAATTGCAATTGCAATTTTATCGCTCCATTTCCCGTGCAGCATTCAGTGATTGCCCGCATTGAGCGTTTGTTATAAATATACGAGGCAGAAGAGGGAAAAATCAATTAATATCCAGCGGGGATTTCGCACGCGAAATTGCGTATTGAGCCCCAAACCATCGACGAACGACACGACAATTTTCAAAGTTACATTGCGTTATGGGCTCTCCGGAGGTGCGTACAAATCGTAGGCGAGTGCCAATTTATGGTCGACTCTATTGTTTCCTATTGGACTTATTGAACTTTTTTAATTTCCCAATAGAGCCAGGCAAACACATTGGACGTTTTCTAAGCTGTGACCGAAATATATGACAGAGGAAACTGCACATTGTTTGAAATGTGTTCATATCGATGCAATAAAGCTTGGGAAATATGGTTTTAGGAAGTTCAAGATTAAAATTTCACCTTTTTTTCTGTATTTTTGATTTCTGAATGGATTATTAGATTCTACTCTTCTCCAATTTCGTAAGTATTCATCTGGATAAAGGGAAATAATTTCTGATGTATTTTTATGGCGAAGTTTTTTTAGATTTTGAATTAGATATTCTCAAAATTAATAAATATCTATAAGTATAAAGTTAAAAAATTATTTAGATGTAATAGAAAGGAAATAGAAATTGAATTGAAATTTGAGATCAAAAGTGTCAATTTATCATCGTTTTTCATCTAGTTTTTTGCTTCTTCAATTTTTTAAGAGATAAAGCCATCCTAATGTACTTTTTTGGAAGTTTTATATTCAAATATTTTCCTCAATTTTGAAATGCATAATTAAGTTGTACTGTTCTTCAATTTGTTAAATATTTATATGCAACACGAAAAAATCTATTTTGATATAATTTTCTAAGAGGTTCGAAATTAGAAATTGCAACTTTCTCCTGAACTTCAATTTTCAAAAGATTTATTACCTGTTACTCAATTTGATATCTATCTGGATAAACTAAAATAATAATTCTGAACTAACTTTCTAAGAAATATCAGATAAAAGAGACCAATTTTTCCCTGAACTTTTAATTTTAAATTGACATATTAGATTATACTATTCTAGAAGTGAAAATACTATTCTTATATAATTTTCCAAAATGTTTGAGATTTAAATCTATTCAATTTCAAATAGTTTATTATAAGAAGTTAATACAGAAGAACTGGAAAATGTTGTCCAAGTTGATTAATATTTATCGGTTTAAAGAGAAAAACTATTTTGATGTAATTTCCCAGTAAGTTTGAGATTAAAAATGCCATTTTTTCCTCATATTTCAAATTATATTTCACCAATAGAGCAAAACATATTTTCATATTAAAGGCTACAAATGTCAACAATTTCTTCAATTTTCTAATTTTACATGGAATATCAGAATCTAGTTCTTCAATGAGAAAAATATAGAAAAAAATATTGTTATAATTTTCTAAGATCTTCGAGATCAAAAATGTTAATTTTTCTTCAAATTTCAGTTTTCATAGTGGACAAAGAAAATAACTAATCTGTAATTTTCCATGAGGATACTTTTAATTAATTAATCTTCTTGCAAAAATTTTTTTTGAAATAATGCAATTATACATCAAACTAAAAACAAGCCAATTAATATTGTGCTTCGTGAAAGAGCAACAAAGGAAATGTTAATAAAATTATTTGCAAATGAAGTACACGGAAAGAATCCAGTTATTATTTGCTTTGTTCCAACAAAGGAAGAAACTCTCAAAGCAGCAACCGCAACATTATTTACTCCCATGCATATTTGATTTCAATTATATAATTTTCCATTTATTTGCGGTGTCTTTGTTGGCCACATTTTTTTCCTTTCGTTCACTTCCATCTTTCCTTATTAATATTTTCCTGGCGCAGCGTCCACCCACGTCGTTAGCCCATGCCGAGATGAATGAGTGCTCTTTGTCTCCGTCTGCGCGCATTGTTGATGAAATATGAAGGAACGAATGAATGCATGAGTGTCATTCGTGCAGAATAAATGCAACAAGCATCTATTCGTTTGCCGCGTAGACATGATGAGCAATGAATGCATTGAGTGCACTTTGGACATTTCGCAATTGGGAGCCGCGCACATTTCCAGATGGGGAAATATTCCCGCGGGCAACTTTTCCGGCAAAAACTCCACGCGGAATGTAATTTATCAATGATGCTTAGCGCATTGAATCAGAATTTTAATTGCAAAAAGTTCGGGCACACGTATAAATTACATTTTGATTATGGCGGATGCATAATATTGATTTAATTCCGGCCGGCACTCATTTACTCATTGCGAAACGCGGAAAGTCGGGCTTCATATCAGTTGCGCATTGGTGGATCTTTTGCCGGGGGCAACGGAAACTATCAAATTCATAGAGTAATTTATCAGCGGCGCAAGTCTTTTTCCCATTGTGACATCAATTAATGATAGCCGCTTCCATTTCCGGCCGTGTTCGTATTCGCGTTCATCTTCTTCCGCAGCAGCGCGGATCGTATATTCGCATGAATGACAAAATTAATGAAGGTGCGCGCGCGCGCGCGTCCGTTTTTGCGCGGCCCTGTTTTTGCGCTCGGAGCAACTAAATAAAAACCGCGTTTATCTTTGCAGTCCTTCGCGGGTGCTGGCAGAGAAGTTTCCTGCTTCTTTTGTGTACTTCGTCGAGAGCGATCAATTTATCGCAAATTATGTGCGAGTCCTCCCCGATTTCGATTGGGAACATGAAACTTCTTATCGACGTGCGCAACTTTTTTGCTTGCTACTTTCAAAACAAATTTCCTAATTACGCTGTTGCTTCCGCGGGGAAATGTCTGCTTAAATGCATTAATAAAATTATTTTTGAATTTCGTCCAGTCGCAGGCAGAACGCTGCGAGCACAATGTTTTAATTGAATAACAAAGGTGCGTTTAAGTGAATATAATTAATAATCCGCTGGGAATACATCCACGATCGCGTCTAAACGTGTTCCCCACGTGGACTTCTTGCATTTTGTTGGCAGAAGCGAGGTTTAACTTCAAAAGCTCTGCGTTCACAAGTAGGTAGTTAACTTGCGGATCGGTCGGCGAAGACACAGACAAAGTTAACATATGAGCATGCTACTGCTCGCTCTAATTGCACGAGCCCCGCGAAGAGCCTGGGCCCTTGAGCACTTTGGATTACCGATATATTTAGTTCGGTTCACTTTACTCGAGCAACAAACAACCAAGCAAGAAGGTCGAATGAAGATACATTTTGCTGACAGAATAATATTGCTATAAAAGTGGAATTGTATTCTGTTAATTAAATTATAATTATCCTCCAATTGTTAGAATATAGAATATGAGACGTAGTTTCTTTTTATATTTTCACTATTAACTTCTCTATCAGAGAAGGTTTTACAATTGCTTTACAAGGGGTTTGCAAGTCGATCAGTCAAATTGTTGGGAATTTTATTATAACTTATTTTCAAAATCATCGAAGCAGCTCAAAACGACTTAACAGTGATGATTTTTGATTCTTGCCCTGGTCTTGCCCTTTTAATAAGATCAAATTCAATACTAAGTCAGGATATCAAAACCAAGAAGTTGCAAAGCGATTAGAATGATTTTTTGTAAAAAAGCATAGAATATTGGATATTTTTTCTAAATTCAGATGATCCTGTGTCAGTATTCTGTACTTAGTTTGCAAATGGACTATGGATATCTAACTCTGCCAATTGTAGGACATTGTTTCTCGAGCTACATGAATCTTTCGAAGTACTTTTTAAAATCTCATTCAAAAGATTGTTACAAGAATTTAACTACAATCATACAGGGTTCTTGGTGTTTCTTCCTCTATGAGAAGGATATTAAGACTAAAGTACTGGAAACTGGAACCAAGATCTGAACCACTATTTACAGTGAGAAGACATGAAAAACAGAGTTCTATAGAAAAAAACTGTATTCTCTAAGACAGTTTGGAAACAGCTTTGGATATCAGAGAATTGATATATGTAGCATTTACATAGTTAGTCTACTCTGAGCAACTTGAATTATTGGTATATGTTGGTTGGATCTGTTTCAAAGACACATTTCAAAAGGCTGTGTCATAGTGAATATCTGAGCTATAACCAATATTGGTCCTAGCTTTGGTCTTACTTTTTCTATAAGATCAACCCAGCCTAACAAGACGGAATGAAGAAGACTATTTCATGAAAAAATTTTGTTCATTAGAAAATATAAGTACTGATTTTATGACCTATTGTTGAACTTGTACCTTTCAGAAAGCTGCACATTGGATTTTCTTGCTACTGGACCAAAACCACATTCCAAAAAGTTGTATCATACCAAATTGTCCAACTTATGAATCTTGGATTTGGTTATAGTCTTGTTTCTCTGTGGGACCAATTTGGACATAATATCAAAATCAAAATTTGATTATTGGATCTCAAAATCACATTCAAAAAACTGTTATAATAATTAGCTCAATCATAACCAATGTTGGTTCTGGTCCCAACTAACATTGGTCCTTCCTTTTCTGCATAAGCAGGTTCAATACTAAGTTCAAGAGTAAGTTATAGACAAAGTCCAAAATATCCAACCTAAGAAGGGAATCACTATAAGCAACTGGTAGACATAAAGATGATTATTTTTTGAAAAAAAAAAATGTCTTCTCCAAGCAGCTTTAGTACATCTGAATATTAGACCATTGTGAGTAATTCTGAATCCCAAAACAGGAAAAATTAACAAAAGTAACTTCGCCCTGCAAACAATTACCTAATGCATAATCTCACTGGTATATGACAAAAGCAGACGTTCCGAAAAAGTATGTTATTCAATAATCTGCGAATCAGACTACTTTTCCATACACATTGATGAGCCGAACCGAATTTGAACACAAAACCGCGTGTTTGCTGCAGCCGGGGGCGGCGATAGATGCGCAGGAATGGATGCCCTATCCCATCTGCGTCTGGTTGGTTCTGTTTGTCCGCGAGCTTGTTTGTTTGTTATGTGGGGAGCGGAGAAGAAAGTCATGCTGATACATGCAAACTTCGATGTTGTTAAAATTCCGCCGGCGGCGGCGTCAGCAACGGCGGCAACAACAACAACAACGACCGCCAAAAACCCGCCAAAGCGAAGGTAGTACCCCCGCATCGACGTTATACCCATTTTCGTTTTTTCCATTTCTTGCTGCCGCCGCTGCCGCTTCTTCGACTCTTCCTTTGCCGCCCCCTCGCATGCGCTGACGGCAGTATACAATGCAAACGAGCGTTCTCCTTTGAATGCGCGCTGCGTGCAATGGCGATATGCAAATGCTTCGCGAATGGCAGTCGAATACATTCGGACTCTTTTAATTAAGTCATCCCAAACATGTAATTAAAAAGCTAGCCAGAGGTTCTAGTTAGAGGCGGACAAGCACGCACGTCTGTACATGTTTTCGCGCATTCATTTCCATCATCACGTTTGAGGTGTTCAGTCGTTAAAAAATGTTTTTTTTATTATTTGCATTATTTTTCCATTTATTTTGTTGTTTGTTTTGCTTGGTCGTAAAAATATTGCTTTAAGAAGTCTGGTAACCATCGTACTTTTTATTCTCAATATTTTATAATTGTATATTTATTTTCCAACAATTTTGAGATATAATCGAAACTGATCAGACTGAGAAGAAATCAGGATATTTTGAGTTCCATCTGTGGATTTTCTATGTTTGTTGCTTGAGGTGAATTTAAATTGAACAATGAAGAAATATTGTTTTTTGCTAACTTAGATGAAAGTCAAAAAGACTGATAATTCCAATAGTAGGGTACAATAAAACAATGTTATCGTTTTTTGAATGACAATATAAATTTATGGTTTTATGTAAGTTACTGCAAACTTTTTAATTTAAATTTTTGTCCGTCGGGGTTATGTCGATAGAGAGTGAAATATGTGTTTCGTCTATTGATTAATTAAGCAGTAATCAATTTTTGGACTTTTTTTATAAAAAAAAAATACTCTACTGATTTTTAACTAATAAGTTGGAACTTTCATACAAAAAAATGTTGTTCAATCACTGCAAAATGCAATAAATTTTTATTTTTTTATATTATAAGTAGGTAAATTAATAATAAATTAACGAAATAAATATGTTTGGTTTCATATTTATAAGCAACCATTAAATTGAATGTTGGTATCAGCTGACTTCAAAATATGCAAAAATACAAAGATTTGGAATTGTTTCCTAATTTAATTGACTATAACTTTCCCAGTTACATTTCAGAAGCCATCCAATCAATTTCAGAAAATGAAGAAATGTAATTTAAATTTCCTAACTGATATCTATAAATTTAATTGATAATAATTTGTGATTCAGATTTGATTGAATTAATAAAATAATATAAGTAAAATGATTCATAATTTATCTATCAAAAACTGAAAACTGTTTTGAATTTCATTTGATGTATTCTCAAATACAGTTTGACTAATCTGAAATACATTTAATAATTTCTAATATTAAACTTATACTTTTGCAATTATATTTATCAAATCTGAATTGCAAATAACACTAACTGAATTACGTATTACAAATCTGAATAATAATTTCTGCTTCATTCATTATTATCTGATAAGAACTGCATTTTATACTATTTGAATTATTATTGAAAATTAAGCTGAAACATTACTAACAATAAGAAAAACCAAAATGTGATATGATTCTGTAAATTGGGAATGAGCAAGCTATAAAATTCGTAATGAATATTGAATGACTGAATTAAAAATTTACAAATCTAGAATATTTTAAATTTCTGAGAAGAATATGATTCCCTCTGAACGAAGAGACCAGAATTTTAAGATACACGTGAATAATTGAGTGGGTATAACGTTTAGGTTATAAAATAATAAAAGCTTGTTTGGAAAGCCATTACAACCCAATCGAAAAGTTTTGGCATAATCGTTATTACCATGTTGTTCACTAACTTAATGCTGTACGCTTTCAGGACGGCCAACGTACATAATGCATAATTACTTTTCCATTTCGTGCGAATGTAATTACAACATCTAAACGCGCTTACACGCCGCGATATGAGCACCACAAGGTAGCATTTTTGCGTCCGCTCGCGAAGGTACATACGGCATTAATATTTAATGGAAAAGTTCGCTCCATTTTCTATGAAAACTGCCGGCGTGCCGGTTTCGCATGTGCATAATAAGCTCGAGACCTCGATCCGCAATTATTGTCCAGGCTTTTTGTAATTTTCGGCCGTAAATTGGTCATGTGCGACCCGTGGCCGAGAGGATTCGAATCAGCGGCCGGGAATAAAGCGAGTAGAATGAGCGAATTTGTCATGGGAATTGGAATCGATCGTAAAATCGCGCACGTCCGATGCGAATGGTTCACGAACGGTTCGATTTTTTATGAAGCGAATCGATTTTAATTAAAGTCCAACTACTCTAAGATTCAATACAGATGTGGGTAATAACAAAGTTGGAGTTGTTCAAGTTTGCTTTCTGAATTGATCTTTTAGATATACTACTTATTTGGTCTAGAAATTTAATAAAGAAGTTGAAAATTATATTTACATTATAAAGTTGACAGGAAAATATATTAAATATTTGTGTTATTTTTATTGTTTTGTTTATTTTATTTATTATATAGCTGAAAATAATTAATTTAAATTTTTATAAAAGTAATAAACTGTAATGGTTTACTTGCATAGAAATTATGCATAAGAAATAATTATTGAATATTTTGCATGAAAAAAATATCAACATTTTTGTTAAGGATGGCTTCCTTGAATGATGTAAATTCTTAGCTATTTTCGATGATTGATATGAAGTTAGAAACAACTCTTAACATCTTAACATCTATAGTTCATTTCAAAAACCCTAAAACTTCATCAGAAAATAAGTATTAACATTCTTTAATTATACCTTGGTATAAACTGGTAAATTTCTCTCAATTGTGATACAGTAAGCTCTGCTAATAATTGTTTCTTGTTACTCACTTATTACTTATCAGATATTCAAAAATGAAAAATGAATAGTTTTTGTAACAATATACTGACATATTAAATAAATATTTATTTCAAAATTGATGACACCAAAATAATATGTTATCCTTATGTTATCCTGTGTGGATAAATATGATAATTTCAATTAAAAATACATTGTCTATTGTATGTAATTTTTATGAAATATATTCGTCTGAGAAGTTAATAATCAAGAAAAAAGATGCCCTTAAGTAATAAGTAAACTTTTGTCAAAAAAGAACATGTCATCTAACTAATTATAGAAAAAACATCATAGTTTCAAATAATATCACTCCAGTATTTATAACAAAATTGTGGTAATATATTTTATTTGATAGTTAATGACAAAATGGTAAAGTTTGGTTTTCTGTACTATATTTCTGTTTAATCAAAAATGAAAAAAATTTGTTTAGCTATAGAAGGGTAAATGCAAAATTTTAAATGAGTGTTGATTTGATAATTAAGAATATCTGTTTAATATCCTATTCATGAATAGCATAGCATACTTTCGGCTAAAATTGTATTATTCCTAATAATTTTTGGGCACATTCTCTTTGGAATTAATGAAACATTGTTAAAAGTTGAATTAATCTAGATAAATACCTTTAGTTGATTTAATCTTTTTTTTACTAATAAATGACGCAGCTTTATCGTAAGTGGTTATGATTTGCCGGTACGAGATCACGCATCTCGCATCAACTCCAGCACCAGAACCGGCATATTGGCACTAGATACCCGGACTCTGCAGTCGAAGATGAAGCGCGATCTTGAACCGGTAAATAATACCTACATCCACAAAATGTACACAAAGCTTTACAAAATAAAAACAAAATCAACTATAATATCACGTAATTTGACTGAATAAATGAAGCATAAAATGTGAACAAAACACGAAAACAGTTTCACCTCAATTCTCCTTTGTTTTTTTTCGTTGTGTGTGTATTGCAACAGCCAGGAGAAGACTATAAAATGGCAGGGAAAGATATTATAAAGAGCGCGCAGTGTTTGGAGGCAAAAAGGAAATTTCTTTGGCTCGGTGCGGCTTGACTCTGCGCGCGTTGGCGGTTTGCGTTGGCACCGGGGGCGGCTTGACGGTTCAGCGCTTCGCATCGCGCGAATTCTTATTGCGACAAGGAGCCGTGCGACCGGCACAAAGTCTAATTAGTCCTTCTCTCGGCACGCACCCACGCCCCAACGGGCACTCGCGCCGGCTCGCGTTACAAAAGAGTAACGAGACACTGCTGTCTAACAATGTCACGTCTGCATTCCGTCTTCGGCGTTTTGTATCGTCGTTTGTCGCATGGCGGGCAAAAATCGACGCACTTTACCCCACGGCGAGCCCTTGAGGTTCGCGCTGAAATGCGAATATAACGCTCGCTTGATTTATACAAAGATAAACTTCTCTCGCTCGATGCCCGTCTAATAGTTTCCGCCCCCTTGTTCTGCTTTGCCTTTTCATCTTTTCATGTTCTATCTACATTTTTTTTTCTTATTTTTACGGGCGGATGTAATACTAGTACTTCGTCTGTGTGTTCGTGACTAACATTGACTTTATCCTCGAACGAAAAAATAATGGACTTTATCCTATAAGTGAGGGAAATGAATAGCTTTTATTTCATTCGTTCCTAAAATAGATGACAATACCTAAAATAGAATGTTGGTTACCACGGTTATAATTATTAAGTCGAGTCTTAAGAACGTTTTTTTGAGATATTTGTTATATTAATTAACTAAGAATTTACTATAACAACTTAAAACCTTATCTCATTTTTCAGGCAGTTTAACAATTACTTCCTTCTAATATTTAGATGTTTTGAAATAAATATTTTTTTTCATGTATATCAGACTTTTTCTTCAGAATTGAAGGAATTTCCACACAAACAGTTTTGTAAGGACAAAAAAATGATGATTTACCATGGCAATATCCAGGAAATAAGATGTGATAAAGCAGATAACTTAAACTGAAGAGTTATTTTCTTAAGGTTCCTTTCCCAATTTTTAAACAAACGAATTTATAGAGTTGGATATTATAATTATGTTTCATGAGGGTAACACAAATGACTGATTAAAAACGAAATGATTTACTGATAACAAAGATGTATTTTATGTTGCCAATTGACAAATCATAAATGTTATCTTTGTTAAAAATTTTCAAACAAAAATTTTGGTCTTTTTATAGCTCCTAACTCCTTTATAAACAACATTTCTCAATCTTGTATCTAACTATAACATTATCTTATATAAAAACATGTTCTCTTAATATTACATTTTATTTCACTTTATTTCACACACGATAGTTAAACATTTTGACTCGTGTCTTAAGAACCATAATCATCTATAATTTTCTCTCATTATTCTGGAATTTCATAAACTTCTTCGTTGTAAAGTTCGATTGATTTGGACTAAAGGAAGTTTTCTCCAGCTTTCCTTGCTCTTCAGAATTGTAGATTTTCCATTCATATAGTTTCCTAAGCTGAAGAAAATTTTAAAAGCTTAGCATTGTGTAAATGAATTTTGGAAATTAAAACTTGGAAAATTTTATTACTGTTTCAAGAAAGAAAAATAAATGTCAAAGAAAATGAATTACTGATCATTTGACAGGTCACAATGTACAAAAAGTGTATTAATAATTTTTGATTTTCTGCCATCTTCGAATATTATCATATCATCTTCATCACTATTATAAGATATCTTAAATACCAATATAAATTCTTAAAACATTTGCATCAAATGTTTTACTTTTGTTTTATTGATCTTGTAACTGTGTTTAAAAAAGTGTTTTATGTTACTTATTGTCGAATCACGGATTTTACCTCAGCTGACTTTACAGAAATTTTGCAACAGTCATTTTGGTATTTTTCTAGAAACTTCTCAATAATAAGGCCTTTTTCAAACTTGTATCACAATGTACCATAATCTTATATAAAAATACCCCTAGTTATTATTAAGTTAGCTGATCATCTCTTCGATGATTTATTTGTGGTATTTTCTTTTTAGGCTGCCCAAAACGAGGGGCTGGAAAATGAGCATTTGTCTAATAATAAATAATGGGCGATAATCGTTTCGCCAGAAGCAATCGCCAATAAAACGATGTTAGGGAGTTGGGAAATATGTGGAGAACACCTTCGGCGGGGGCGCAAAAACAAAGAAATGGCAGAAATGCCGCAATTGCCCCGCCAAATAGAGAGATATCTGCGCGTGTCGGTGTTGTACATGTGCGGATGGCGGCGTTCGAGCGCAAAAAGCCAGACAAAACTCGAGGAATTCCAAGTAAATGCGAATTTTCCGTGCGCGCCCTGCGAGTTTTATGGCAGATTCAATAGCAATAATATTTCAGGAAACATAGGAAACGTTGAACGTCGAGGATCATTTGAAATAGGCGACCGACAACACAGCCCCCTTAAAACGTCCCCCATGCGCGTTTTGCACTCGTTCGCCAGCGAAACGTCGAACGACAAATATAAATTTAGCAATTCCACTTTTCGTCCGTCTCCCATTCAAGTTGAACAACACACACTAAAATACGTCAAGTATTTGAATGAGGATGTCTTTTTGCATATCAGCATTTCATCTGCATTCCAATATTGTTTCCCCTGTATGCGTACCGCAAATATTTAATATGTTTTTATTGCAATTTTTGTGAGGGTAATGCTGGTAGATTATGATATATGTTTATAAGCAAATCTTTAGAGCATCACCAAATTTTTAAAAGATACTAACAAATGAGTATAATGTGATACTTTTTTGTAACAAATCTGAGAATTTATATTTCCAGTTGGTTTCCTATTTGTCATTGAAGTGAAAAATCTTGAAAAATCTTCAATCACAAATATATTATAATTATAAGCCGGTGCTAGATCTAAATTCACAAACGTTATCTTACACTAGAAACTTCATATCCTGACTAACAATTTTATTACTCTGTAAATAATAAGGCAATTTGTATTTCTATCATGTGGTCTTATGCACATGTTACATATTTTATTATAATAAAAGATTAGATTATAGTGATACATAATTATTATATTTTTTCAGTTGTTTATTTGCGAGTTTAAAATAAGTAAATTGACTATAAATGATCACTTTGAATCAAGTTCATAAAAAAGCTTTTAAAAATTGAGTGTAAAATTTGAAATATTAACCTGAAGAGACAATATTAATGTTTCAAATTTCAATTTATGAACCAGTATTATAAGATATGATAATTGTATCTGCAAGAAAATTATATAGTTTTAATCTCCCTATTATTCAATTGCATGATTTATTACATGACTCTTCTAAAAAGGTCATTGCCAGCTGACAAGTACCTTTTTTGTTTTTAGTTTTTAAAGCAACTTTAACAGCAGTAAAACTTTAAAGCCTCTTTATTATAATTTATCTTATTTTAAATGACGTTCGAAGTGCATGTATAAAAAAATAGACTTTTTTGAAACACCTTGTAAATATTTGTGTACATCGAAGTTGTCGCCGCATCGAGTCGAGCCCGTCAGACTCTAAAAGGTCATAATCTAAACCTCTGGGGAAGTTTCGGAAACGCACTAGACTACACCATTTCCGGTCCCAGTTCTCCCTCTGATTAGTTTCACGTCCGAGTGATGCCGAAATGCGCATATTACACGAGCGCACACAAAGAGGCGGCGGCTGCGGGGGCGGCTGTTTCGACAGCGTACAAAGGCGCGCACATATCTGCACTGAAGGCGGCTGTGCGCGCTCCGTTGGATACGCATCCGCATTTCAAACGCTCTTCGACCGGATGTGTACATTATCCTTGCGCGCAACGATCACAAATGGCAACCGTTTCGGAGATGCGCATCTTACGAAACGGTATGCTCGATGACAAGCAAATTATCGAACGAAACATCAAAATGGATTTCGGCGATTCGTTCAGACTTTGGATGCGTTGAGATAAATACCTTCTGACAGATGGAAAATTAATTCACCATCCTTCTCATACACACGAGTGAAAATCTGCATGCGTTTTCCTTTTCTAGACCTATTACATCTGATAAGCTTGTTTTCATCGATTTATTCAGACGTTAGATAATTTGGGGATCAGTTTGTTATATTATATCTTAATAAGGATTATTTTTCAGAAAATTTGTTGTTTTCTTAAACTGATTAGAAATAGGAACAGATTCAGAAATGCTCCATTTACAGAAATTGCCTTAAAAACAAATTTTCGCAAAAAATAACAAAAAAATTATTTCACTGATGAATATCACATCCCAAGCACAAATAATAATTGAACTAGAAGCATGTTTTCTAATTTTATGAATAAATTTTGAACTTCATATTCTCACATTTCATAAACTTTATTATTATAAATTCCAGGAAGCTACAAAAATTTAGAAATACGATCACAATTAGCTGTTTCAAATTTAAGATTACCAACTAAAATTAATATGCTAAATATGTAACCATAGCAACTTGTATATGAAGCCCTAATTGACTGCACATGTTACTAGTGACTAAAATTGTATATTGAATAAAATATGTGGGAGAAATGAATTGCTTTTATTTTACTTGTGAGTAAAATGGAGGAAAATTCAAAAAAATTATGGATCGACAGATATAATCATAATTTACCAATTCACTTCTGAAATTTGACATATAATTTCAGAAATTTCAATAACAGTTTTTTAATTTGTGATTTCCTGAACCATTGAACCAACTTTTTTCTAGTGAGATAAAATCTAAAATTTAACACGTGTGAGAAATCCCATTATACTCTTTTGAAATTGCTATATCACTTATTTATTTTTGCATTTCTCTAATATGATATGAGAAAATAGCATTATAATTTCCATAAAAAATATGGCATTTTTGAAATGAGAGGTTCACAATATCTATCAAAAATAGATCCATGGTATAGTTCACAATATGAATTGAAGAGTTCGAAAAATTGGAAAATAAAGTTGAACACTTCCTGCGTATTAATTAACTCGCCTTTATGGACCATTTTTTTGTCGATTTTGTATCGTGGCGTGATAACATGGAATCGACATCGAAATTGACGGGAATTTATTCGACGCTGAAAGCTGCGCTCTCAATATAATGAACATTTTGCTCGGTCGCGAGTTCCGAGTTCAAAGCACTCACTATCAGCGCACAAATAGGCATAATTTCAGCTCTTACTCGTCGATACGTTACGCCCCAAGCAATTTGTTTATCACAGTAAACTTTTGCATTAATTTCATAGATGCGCGCGAAACTTTTCCTCGTTAACGCTACGTTTCGTGCGCTTCCGGCCGGGCTTAATTACCGCCGGAAAACTATAGAAAAACCACGGTAAATTCGCGGAATGTGAAATTGCCAACTAAACGGATTAATTTAATCGGCATAAAAAACGCATTTAAATATTCACTCAAAAACAATTCAAACAAAAACTGAATTGCATTCCATCACAAAAACGATCCGCTATCGTTTTTTTTTTAGTCTTCATCGGGCGCATTTCTTTATTCCATGGATGTGAACTAACGCGTTTTTCTATTCCCCGAGCAATTTGGCGGCCTTTGTCTCAATTGTTTTTGTCCTTTTTCGGCTCGTTTGGCCCCACTCGAGTTGTTTTCCGAAATGAATGTGAGACGGGCTAAGCAGCTACAATAGGCATTATCCCTAAACGAACGAACGACTCGTCGGAGTCGAGTCGAGGAAGAGGACGAGGACGACGCGTCGACGAAACGATAACGGAAAATTGCAGCTACACACTCACACGTGCCTGCCGCTCCCGGGATGCCTTCAGGAGGCGGCGATATTAGCGTCCGGGTGGTTGGCGTCTTCAGCAGCGACTGCATTGCCATCGCGCAATCATCTAAAGATTCGTTTCAACCGCTCCTCGCTGCCGCCCCTCGAACGGATGTGCGGAATGGGGAGGACTCTCGACGTCCGGTAAAGTCCACTTCGGGCGGCAAATAGCCGAAATGGGCGAGCGGAAGGCAAGCAAATTGGCGGCGAGTTGGTCGACAAGCGTCCATCGGGGGCGGCAAGCACCAGAAGATAGCGTTTTCCGAGCGACGCGGCGCTTTCTTATCGCCGAGATTTATTGAACTTAATGGAACTATTTCGGGGGTCTATACGAAAAATGAATCGGATCTAATTGCTCCGCGACGGAGAAATACGAAACACTAAAAGTGCGAGAACCGGACCAGGAACCCAACCTCCCAAAAAAACGACAAAATGATTTTCTAGCTTAATTGTTTCATGTTCGATGCACTAAAGTACTTCCAACCAGCCAAAACGTTTTGATAAAGGATATCACTTTATTTTTACTCCAAGTTGAAAGAAGTTCAATTATTTCGGATATTAATAAAATAGTAAATTATGAAATGAAATATTATAAACTATATACACTTTCTCATATTACATATTTGACTGGGTACATTATGGTTTGTCAGACCTTAAATCTTTTGAAATCTTAGTTACCAGCACTTTATTTTGTGAGTTGTCATCCATTTAAATCACAAGTGAAATAATATTCAATTTTGGACACAAGTAACACCATGATAAGTACTAGATTGCAATTTTCGAGAAGGATAACAATTTTTTTAAGTTATGGTGAATTTTTGATATATTTTGGAAGACTTGGTATAGCAAACACGTAGTCTTGCGATTTGCAAAACCATCCAGAGCTTTGAGGGGCGGTGTTTTCAGGAGGCGGCTTCTGGATGCTTAGTATGCGCGCCGGCGAACGGGACAAACCTTTTGATAATTGCGACCGGGAGGAAGGGCGAAGAGATCCGAAATGTTGATTAAACTTTTTGCCGCGCTCAAATCGGCGAGTGCTTAAATGCGAAAAGGCGAAAATGACTCGTCAACATCGCTGAATTTCAATGAAACTGCCGTATATTTCAATACGCATAATGGGGCGCGTCTTGTGCATTCGCCATTCATTCGGATCAGATGGGAGGTGAATTGCAAGAGGGATTTTCCTCGTCCTGCTGCTTTTTTTCTCGCTAAGCTCAAAGGAGGAATTATCTTCGAAACACTCTCATTTTCCACAAAGTGGAGTGAAACTCGAGAGTTTTAGGCAAATTTCTTGCTCTATTGAGAAACTATAAACTGACAACTTAAGACATCAAATATTTAGACAATCCTCTTAAGGATTCTTAAGTGGTAAATTAGGTATAAAAGCAGTGAAGTCTATTGCTGCTAAGTGATTCGTTGCTTTTTATATTCATTAATATTCAGACAGAATGAAACTGATGTTGAATCAAACTTTATGGTGAATTTAATTGCCTTCAATGATAAGAAATTTCATACTGGAATAAATTAATTAATCTCTTCAAGGATTTCAATAATAAATAAACTTCTAAATTCTCAAAGCTTTTAATTCCCTTTTTTGCCTTTTTACCTGTTTTAGCTGATATAAGGAAGACTATTTATATTTATAAGTTAACCTCAACTATTCGAAATTTATTTTTGTTTATTCTTTGCAATATCTTTTTTATTTTGCAAATACTATTGTGTATATGATGTTAATAAGCAATATTCAGTATTAATCAGCCTTGAAAATTTCTTTCAAAAATTCAATACATTGTCCTATTTAATACCTAATGATTTTTTTCTAGCTCAAAAATACATGAAAGTAATTATTTAACAACAAAACCATAAACAAGCATTTGTCTACTTAGTTATGTGTAATTATATTTATTTTTCCACAATAAAAATTTAATCCTAAAAAATTTTTGTTGAATAATTTAAGATTTATATACTGTAATCAAATTTTATATTTGCATAGTTCAATAAATTAATCTTTTTAGGTATTTCTGTAACAAACTCTTATATCCTCAAAAGTTTTATTACTTTTCAAGCTTTTTCCTGATTCATTTGAAATAAGGAAAACTATTGATAAAGTTTACAATTTAACCTCAACATTGCAAATTTTTTGTCACCCCTGATTTGCTATAACTTCCATATTGAGTAGATTACGTTAATTTTATATCTAGTTAACAATTATTATTTAAAAAGCTACCGTGAATATTGTGTTATTCAGCAGTTTGACTGATCTTAAAATTTATAATTTACCCATCAAAAAGTGATTATCATGTTCTATTTAACAAATTTTTTTTATCCTGATTACAATTATTGATTTATAAGATTATAAGGAACAATGTTAATGTGTATATTGATTTCTCCATAATTATATTACGAACAATTGTTTTATCATTTTCCTATTTTGCTTTAATAAAAAAGGACTTATTATTATATTTTGCTATCGAATTTATAGATAAACTGACTTGTATGAAATTTTATAGGCAGAATATTTGCATGAAATATTCACAATGAATATTGACTAAATATCATGAAAGTGCAATTTGCATAACTCACCCATGCAATTTTTCACCTCATTGTTTACAATTACTTCCGTTGTTTGCGATTCTAATGTGCCCGTAAGTCCTAGCACAACAAAGTTGGCAGTTTGATCAACTCTAAACTATTATCAATACAAATCCGGGCGCAAGTAGTTGCCCGCCACGGGAATGAATTAATGGAGGAAAGTGGCTATTTCATCGGCCAAGTTCGAAATCACGGAATCGAAATTACACCCGAATTACAGCATATCGCATCGCGCCGGCAATTACTCAGTGAATTCGTGTGTGCGGGACGTAAACAAGCACGCAATCACATTTTAATAAGTCCCAGAAGGGAGAACCGAACGCAGGGCATATCGATAGTGGGCGCATCACAACCGCCCCCGCATATTGCGACGCCCACGGACGCGAAGAAACAATTTACATCGATTGATTTTAATTCATTCCCCGAGACACCCTCCGCCGACAATGAGAATTGATATCACATTCGCGTGGAAATTGCCAAGGCANCATTCATTACAAAGTCTTACCGAAATCCATCACCATCATCAGCAGGGCGTATCGCATAATTATGGAGAGATTCATTGTAACTAACCTGAAAGCAAAAAAAAAGAAAAACATTAATTTCTGGAAAATAGTGGGTGGTTCTATTGACTAAATTCAGAGGAGGGCGGACCAATTTTACTCAGAGTCAGTAGTTTTCTAAATATATCTCAGATATTAGTATATCCTATTAAGATTGATAGTTTTGTAAAATTTTTTGTATATTTGCCAAACATTATCTTAACGAAAAAGTGTTTCCAGAAAATTCCGAATGCATCAAAAATAAAATATTCCAAATCGGTCCAAGTATTCTAAATATATGCACAGTCAAACAAATTTTAATTTCATTTTAATTTATACATAGAATTCACAATCATGATAAATACTTGTAATTGACACTTCCTTATAGAAATATCAAGTCAAGACTAAAGTTTATACAAAAATATTAAAGATATACAAATCTCATTTTTATTTTCTAAACTGGAATGTTCCCCTTATATCTTTCTGTAAAATATTTCTTTAATATTGATGAGTTGATCAATTGCATTTGATAGTTGCCTTCATGTCTCTTCAGTTTCTGCGCAAAAAAGACATTATACTATCTTGAATAGTTCAAAACTAATGGTAATTTCTAGGATATGTTGGTTCTATAGATCAAATAACGAGGATGCTCCATATCAAGTATTCTCAATAATTACTGATATCTAGGTCGAGATATCTAGATATCAATGTTTATTCAGATATGCTAGGTAATAGGTTTCATTTATTAACAAAATGAAATGCTTTCCCTCAATCTGTTCTAGATTATGCGAGGTAGTGTTTTAAACTGCCTTGTTTATTCCAAAACTGGAGAAACATGTAACTATCAATGATTTTGAGACAGTTCTAACAAAGTGATTGAAAGTTTTTTGAAAGACATGACATTGTTTTTCCAGTGATAGACAGCTAGTTACCAACACAAGATACATACATTTATCTCTAATTATTGTTATTTCCACAGGAACTATCAATAATTTTGATTGCATGTTTAACTCTTTCTGACAGAGGATTCAACTTTTCCAGTTTCGGAACAAAGAAGGTACTTGTTCCAAAAAGATTTTGCATGATATAGAAAGAGATACCTTTTTCTCCGTATTTTATATTTATGAACCTTTTTCAATACTGGTATCTAGATATATCTAGAAAATCACTCAGGATCTAGTATTGAAAACAGCAAGTTTGATACAAAAGTATCCCTTTGATATTTTGCTATGTATAGGTATCTAGTTAGATTAAATCACTGATTATCCCAAATATAAACCATCTTCAAAAATTATAAATCTTATAATTACAGGAAATACGGAACATACCTTTCAAAAATCCTAAACAATTGTTTTACAAAAAGCGTGAATCCAGGAAAAAATTACACAAATGAGTGTAACATATAAACGGAACAATGCGCAATTCTGTCAAATTCAACGACATCGAATTGCGTGTGAAAATGGATGATTGCACGCGCACCCTGGCTTGTGGGGTGCAGGGTCCGAAAGCCAAATTTCTGGCAAACGCCCTATGATCTGGCGGCGTGAAATTGGCGCGTTGCCGCCCCCGCAGCCGCCATTGCAACTGCGGCGGAAGCAGCAGCGGAACTATTGTAGCGTGTACTCATTGTGTGTGCGAGCGCTCACATAATGGTCACGAAACGTGCACCCAGAGAGTCCTCGCGCCCGATCGTAATTGTATGCTAACAAATGCAACCTCCAAACCTCATTCTCATTTCGCCACCGCCAGCCGCCCGCCTCTCGCTTCAGAAGTGTTGAACGCACCTAGCCAACTAACTAACAACACCCGAACATCCAACCGGGACATTCCAAAAGTTCCAACTATACGTTGCTGGATAATACATGTCCCTAAAACAATTGCAGGTGTCATTTTTAGTTCCACGAATTGTCCGATAGAGGCGCTTATTTGAATGTTTCAGTAACGGTCAAAAACGATCTTATTGGTAATTTTAAATTTGCACCCATTTGAAAAGGCAATGATAACTATTTAAAAATTATGGACTATTACACAAATTGAGCAATAGTAGTCATAGTTAGTAAAGTTTTTCATCTTTCAAAGTGAGACGAACTAAAAGTTGGTTCAAGCATCCACAATTATGTTGACAACGTTAACAAGAAATACAAGAAGAATAAAATGCATTGGAGAGATGAAAACGAATGAAGGAAAGTATAAGTACTTCTCAGTGAAGTTTGGAAAACTTTTCAAATTGCACGTCGAACGCTTGGCACGAATTCCAAGTGTTACCTTCATGTCTTACAATCTTCCCATCGCGTTTCGCCGATCGGCAATCGAAGGCGTCATCCACGTCGAGATGTGGGACGTTGCAACAATAAAAAAATATACAATTTCAATTCGATCAGCGACTCGTACACGCCTCCATCGAGTATTGAGTATTGGCAGCAATATCCAAGGCAGTTGTAAGCACAAGAATGAACATAACCTAACTCATATGAGAATAGTTCCGGTGCGACAAACGACAGCATTCAATTTTGCAATATCGATACACATTTCCGTCCATTCAAGTTCTATTCGATGCAATATCCTTCTAAAGTTTTGTACAAAACATTCACAGTCAATCGTATATTTAAAATATCAAGGAACAAAAGAGCTGGCATATAATATTCTGAAAAAGGGGAATTACTTTGGTTGTTAGGTACTTTTAGTTGTCAAAATTATTATTTGACAGAAAAGTTAAAGATCCAGTGCAATTTATAACGTAATTATCCTTCTAGGATTTAAAAGCAAAATTTCCTCCCATAAAATAATGAATACCTTTTCGTCTTTTTATGTTGCAAATCATAAATTAAACGAACTACTAATTTAATTCCTGATTGGTATTTTCAGGATTAATCAAAAATTAAGGATACCAATCAATATTTTAAATTTCATGAAAGAGAAGCAGCTTTGGCAATAAAATTTTGACAGAGGCAACTTCAGAAATCGGATTTGTTGGTTATTTTGGCACGAAACGGATGGTTCATCAATAACCGAACCGCATATCAAACACCACCGAAGCGAGCCGGAAGTAGAAAACTTCATTAAACATTGGCAGTCTCGGCTGGTTGCTGCTTCTTTTCGCTTCGTTTTTTTCTCCGTTTCCGGCTGACGCTTTACGTACATTTTTCATGCTTTTCGCGCTTACTCACTGATGTGTCACGTGGTGAAAATGTATAAATCATCAAACCAGACACGTTTCAACGGGGTGAATTCATCCACAAATTGGATGAAACTCGCAAATATTTATTTGAAATTTCTTCCGGTCGCATGAATTTGATCCGCAACCCCCATAATTTAAATCCACGAAAAGGAAAAAAAAACCTCAAATTCACTCTTAATTAAAACAATAAAGTAAAATTTTGACGGCTGTGGGAAAACGGGCAAACAGGGATTAATTGATGGGATCCATTACGAAAGCAATTTGAAAGAGAGTAAAAGAAAATTGAATGACAAGAAACGGAACGTGTGGGAAATTCAAGGAGGACATTCCTTGCACCGAGCACATCCTCGTAAATGGACGATATCAAGATTTTCCAGTTTATGAAGTAATAAAATATTTACTGTAGCTGCATCTATAAACTTAGTAGAAGAGGCTTATCAATCGCGCATGCTTAGAATGCTGAGTCGATAGTGTGCACTATAAGCACTTTCGGAACGTGTCGTTTCAATCGTATCAATTCTGCACAAAACATTTGAACATGAGCTTCAACATCGCTTGAACTCTTCACCTTTTATGTTTCCACCGATTTTCCGATTTTATTCAAGCATTTAACAGCAACTTTCATAAATAAAGTCACAAAACTAAATTGACAACGAATATAAACGAAATCTCATTTGTAAACGTCCCTTCCGTGTATTAACACGTGATAAGAAACTTGTTTGGTCACGTGAAGACAACACAAAGTATGATAAAGTATGCTTTAGGATTCATAAAATAGAAAACTTGGTAATTTATTTCTTATAAACTTGCTGGCTGGGAGCAAACAACGTTGCGTGAAAAAAACTATGCCGCCTCCAGGAAGCGCATGCAAATGCAAGCCCAAAAGGGGGCCGGAGCAAATAAAGAAATAACGCGAAGAACTGGAGGAAAGTCGGCTTTAAGAAGAAAATTTTAATACACTTAACTTTCGGGCGGGTAGATTAAAAACATGCAGCTCGTTCCGATTCGCTCGCTTTTCTCAGCCCCCGTTTTCGATTTTCTTCTTTTTTCGTCTCGGAGCAATTCTTTTGTAACTAACTTGTAGTAGCATCTCGTAGAGGGTGGATGCAAGAGGTTCGCTTTGGTGCTTCCGGTTCTGGAATGTCGCCCCGGCGAGAAAAAGGTGAACGTGGTGCCTCCGAAGAATGCACGCCACTGAAGAAGGCGGAGGAGGAGGATGAAGGCAACTTAAGTATTTGCGAAATTCGACAGAGTAATGCAATAAAAACAAGCCGAACTGCTTTCAGGCAAATTAAATCATATTTCCTCTGAATGCTTCCTGTGTGTTTCAGCCGGACGTTGCTGCGTGGGATCCACCTTTGAGCTCCTCCATGTTGTTAGCGGTGGCTTTTTGTCTGCCCGAAGCAAAACCCTCCAGGATACTCTTTGGTAAATGATTATAAATTGTATTCACCCTATTGAATAAGGTCAGCCATTGTTTGCAAATAATACAATTACAATTGCAAAGATTTTCTTTTCGGATGGTAAACGATTTTTAAAACCGGAATTTCCGGGTTGCACCTCGGAATGAAAAATGACCGCAAAAGACTTGCGAGTGACGTCAACGAGAAATAGTCTTCGAAAATAATCCCTGAGCTGATGACATGATACGCTCGAAGGTAATCTCCTTCAGGACACTTGAGTTTTTATGTCGTCCTACGGTGGTCACTTCGACTAACATTGTTAGAGATGGTTGAATTTGCTGTTCAATTTTGTTGTCCTGTGGCTTTCAAGGCGCGCGCGTTGATCCTTTAAAGTTAAAGCTAAGAAGCCTGGATGCGGGAATAAAAAACTGGGAGTCGAGTCACTCTGCGGTGATATTCACAAAATCATAAATCATTCGCAGTCGTTTGACACGGCATGGCACAACGGATGGAGGCCGAACCCATAAGTCAACTGACCACAGGAAGGACTGACTGACGGTTCGAAAGTTTGTACACCGAAATTTTGAATAAATTTAAATGGATCCCATCCAAACACATTTATTACGCCCGGCTGCTCCGTCATCGATCAAGCGCGGATAGCAGGTCCTCCATGGTGACATGCGATTTTTAATTTGCAAATATATGAAATGCTGCAAATAATTGTGAGTGTAAATAAGCTCAGCATCGAGCTATTAGTCTCGAAAGCCTTGCATGTCACATGAGAGGTGGCATATACGCTCCGTGCGGTTTCAATTCACACGGTGTGTTTTGATTGTGCATTGCTAAAGAGCTGGGTGGTGTGGTGTGGTTGCACAAAGTGGCTCAAAGTGTGCCGGAAAGCACTGAGAAACGTCTGTGATTAATGGACGTTTCGCCGTTTGCCAACAATAAACTCCACGGACACACATTTAGTCCGCTGCTTGCAGTTTATAAACGATGCAAACTTATACTCGCTGTGGGGATTCCGTCCAATCCATTCTGGGTGCTATTAATATAATTTTGTACTTGCACAATGGACCCATATTTACATAAGGTGGGATAACATTTCTAACAGAAATCAGAAAATATGTAATATTTGCTTTGAAATTACATCAAAATTAATTTCTAGGTTTTCAGAGAGTTTTCAAACCCAACTCTGTTCCTCTGCACATTTGAAAAGAAGAATAGTTATAATATATTCATATTTCGGCATTGCAGGCTACTAATGAATTTTAGAAATTTTGCCACTTAAATAGTTGGTTTGTCTATCAATATATTTGAAAAATTTAGAACAAGCATAATCAAAGTTTCTGAGTTGTGGACCATGAGACCCTCGTTTATAAGTAGATCCAAATAAGTAGTGATTGATAGGTATCAAAATGGTCACAAAAATTGTAATGGATCGCAACTACAATACAGAAAGAATGAGGGAATACCTGGTTCTTAAACAATTTCACATTTCTCTAGATTCTATTTGAGAACCCTTTTCAGTGTGTCTCCTGTGTTTCCGAACCGAACTAAGGACTGTTTATCAACAAATTTATAAATTTGAGAAGAAGGACATATTAGACGTATGGTTCTGAAGCTCTCTACCGATTCTGGTATTGTAACATATCACTGGAGGTAAGAAAAGTTTATCAACTCAATAGTTGATTATAGCTGATATCAGAAAATATACAAAACTCTACTCAAAAAGACTTTTGTAAATTTTTAAAAGAAGGAAATATTGTAAAGTTCTGAACTTCTAAACAGATTTTAACATTGTTTTCAATTGTTATCGTTGAATTTTGGAAAAAGATGGTCACTTCATGGTTTGTTGTAACAAACTACAATATTTTGTTATTGAATTTTTAAAATCTCGTTAACCTTTTGAACTGGAGAGATCCAAACAATAACTCTTTGTTGAATATCACACAAATTGTAATGAACCAGAAATAAATTGCAAACTGTATGAAGGAATATCTGGTCTTCGAAGAATTTAACTTTTTCTATGCTCTATTTGAGAATATCTTCTGGTATTTAATTGAATCTTAGGTAGAACAACAGAACATCATGGGATATCACCTGATTGTGAGGTTACCTGTTTTACAGAATCGTCTTGTGCATTAAAGTCGAGTCAATGTTGTTTAACAACCATTAAATTTGAAATTGTATGTAAATTTGGATTCTGGATTCTCAGAATTTCTAAATTCTTTAAATAAATTTTATTCAACATGAAGGCACTGAACAGTATAAACGAATATCAACTATAAGGCTAATAAAAAACAACATGAAATTGATAATGTAATACAAGCTAATTGCAGAATGATTTAAATATATTTGAAGGAATGAAATTTAATGCATTCTGAATCTAATGTTCGGTTTCACAAACGTTCCTTAAATTTTAATGATCATTAAAGTAGCTAATCCATGATTAAGTCTAAATCTTTAACTCCTATTTGCCGAATATATAACGAACGTCAAATTTAAGTATTACTAACTAATCAATAAATTAAGGAACGTTTCTGAAACTGGGCATAAGACTATCAATTAGAACTTTTTCAAACATCCTATGATTTCTTATATCAGTTTACATTCATGGTGATGATTGTGTTAAGAATAGAAATATATTTCTTTGTAATACACCAATAGATTCCAGATGACATTATTAACTCACCAAGAGTTTCTTCATCAATTTCAGCCTTATTTCAGAAATCATCACTTTGAAAATGTTTCAAATCACTTGAAAACTTTTGGTTAACCGAAATCCTGAAATTACCATATTATAACTACAATAGTAAAAAGTACATTTTAGTACCATAGTTAGTAGCTCCAAGCAATTTCTAGTACAGCAAATACATCAGTTGCTATCAGCACTTTGATTGGTTAGAAGTCAGGAATACAGAAATCGAGACTGGAGCACTCGACTTGTAATGGCGTTTCGTATTAAATTAAACCATTCAATATGCATGAAGTTATTGATTGAATAAGACCATCAGCAGGCTGCTTCACCACATCAAACCAGTCAGCAAGTTTGCCCCACACTTGTGTATCCTTCCCCAGTGCGCTTATCTCAGACGCCAATCAACCCGTTCAGGTAAACTCATTATCGATTGTTTCCTTATACGAACCCGAATGGAATCATCACCGAGAAATACTAAGTCTGAGCCAATTTGCATTCGAAATTGACGTTGCTCAACATTTTTTTCCAAACGATCGATCAAATCAGGCAACAATTCGTCATGCATAAATGAAGATTCGACGATACGACATTAATGAAATCACAAACCCAATACAGATATTTGACCAGCAATCAATTATCCTCGAAAAGACGGTTCGTACACTTGTATCCATTTGAATAAACAGGCCATTCCATTATGTATCCTTGTATCCACTATCTTGTCCCGGCTGAAGGGTAGCATATTGCCGCACAACTTGTTACTTTAATAATAATCTCGCAATGGTCGAGCAAACATTCGGACAAATTCATTGTGCGTTCATTCAATGCCCCAACATAAACGGCCGGACCGGAGTCCGATTCTATCCTATCCATCTATCTAACTATCCCATCTTGGCGTACAGGATACCGGGGCAGCTATCCTTCAATCCCGGGACATGTTATTTGGATGTGGAGGCAGTCGAGCAGGGAAGAGCCCATGGATGTGTACGTAACGGGCGCAAAACGGAAACGAATGGAATGGAAAACACACAGCGAACAGCGAACGAATCGCAAAGAGGGGAGCTGGATAGATTGACGACTGAAGCGCATAATAATTAACGGGCAAATGTAATCGCAATCACTATTAGTCTTTTGTCCCCGATCACAATACCATACAATGTAGATACATGCGTAGGTTGCGATTGAGGGGAAAGGCAAGACAATTGGTAATGAAGTGGAAAAACACGAGGGGGAAATTGCATGCGGACAAAAAACGTTTTCGTTGCTTGAGGGTAGCATAATTCGTCCCCTCAGCGCCGAAAATTGGGCTTAAACTTAATTACCAGAAGTGAATTACTTTCTTCCAGAGATGGAAACTGAGAAAGTTTCGTTGTTGAAATATTACATTTTGTATTTGATGAAGAAAGAGATACCTAACTTCAAATCAACAATGTTTCGTTTTTTTGCATTTATAAAGAGATTGGATACATGTTCTGTGTTTCAAATGTTTACCTTAATTGTTTTTATCGCGGATGGCCTTTTTTTAAGATGATACACTAAAGTTACTTTTAGATACAGCACTAAAAAACTAGTGAATAAAATGCATGGCTATAACAAGCTTCCAACGGAAACTGCTTTACCGACCTGTCAAGATATTTACATACAGTGTGTTTCTATTTGGAGATTGAATTGAAGATAATTAAAGATCATTTCAGAAAATTGATATTCATCAGATTTTTGTGAATGGACAAAATTATTCTTTTAAAATAAAGTAAACTAAATCCAATAGTTTATGTCGAATAGTAAAATAGTAAATTCTGCAAAGAATTATTGGCTGTTACTCGTTAAATTTCGAAGTATCGATTGCTAATCTGAATAACAACTTTCTAATATTTTAAATAAATTGAGGATATCTTCATTATTTTGGAGTTAATGACATAATGCAAATTTCTGTATCTTGGAGCACAGCAAGAATATGTCATCACATCTTATCATCACATATTTAACATATTGAACCAATGCATCCAACAGTGACAAATCATCTGAATGCTTCTGACTGCCGAACTGCAGATTCGATGCTTCATTGTCACATTGAAAGGAAAATGTCGATACATTCCAACTCAGAATGACAATTACAAAATAGAAGATGTCCTTCCATCCTGATGTCGCAAAGATATTCGAAAAATCGAAACGAACGACATTAATCGTTTCCGAAAAGCAAATTTATACCGAAAGAAAAATGTTTCCTCCCCGAATGAAAATGAGATAACCCCGAAGGTGAAGAGCAGGATGTATTTGCTCAAGTGTATGCGTCTGCTGAATGGGATTTGGGTCGAGCCGCCAACTCTGGAACGAAGAGAGACACGCTGAGGATGGCGAGTGTGATCCTGGTTCCCGTTGCCAATTCGCCACGCTTGTATTGACATTCGTTGGAACATCCCGGCTGCTGTCGCGTAACGGATATCCGATAGCCGGAAATGTCGTTGGGAAATTTACTATTGTAAGAAACGTCGAATTAAATACTCATGTGCAATGGATATAAGTTCATTAAATTTCATTCGCAGTCTTCTCCTTCGTTCGTCCCACAGAATTCCCTCCATTCATCCGCGAACAAATGGCGCATTTGTATCCACCCGAGATAATGACAACAATTATATGATAAATTCTTCCGCGAGTTTGCTCAACGAGATAACCGACCGACGCTATCTGCGCAACTATTCGTGCGGAGAGGAAAACAAAAACAACTCCGAGTTAATGAAATGAGTGGGCGCGATGCGGCGAGTCCCGGTCGAAATGTGCGGGGAATGGAAGAAATTAATGAAAAATTTATGAGTTGGCTTGGCCTAAATTCCTAGTTTTGCGCGCCGTCCATCGGAAAGTGCGCCAAATGCGGATTATATGTGAGAAATTTATTGCTCGTTTGGCATTGGGCGCGCTTTGGCTGCATTTGCGAAAAATGTTTTGAACGTTTTCAATGTTTTGATTGCGAAAGTTTTTTTATTGCGCACTTCGATGAAAAGTTTCCCCATCGTCCTGGTGCCTCGTGTCTTTGTTTGCTCATGTTGTCATTCTGGGAAGCAGCAGTGGTTTTATGTGAACTGTCTTCAAAATATTTGATTTCGACTTTTAATTAAGAAGCAACTTTTTAACGTTGAATTTATGTCATTTGCTTGCAAAATTCAATAACCATGTAACTATGTGTGCTTGTAGTTACTAAATTTGAATATTATGCAAGTTTCAAATATGTGACTTTATTCAATAAGTGAGATGAATGAATATCTCTTATGTTACTAAAGACTAAAATGAATGATAACTATTTAAGGTTTGGCAAAAATGATCATAATCTAATAAATTATTACAGATTTTTAAGATTTATCTGTGGTAACAATAGTAGACAGAATAGACCGATTCTAGATCAAGATATTTTGTACCCTAAAGGATGAGGGTGCAGTTGTAATTCAGAAAATATAATATGTAATTCAGAATAGAAAATTGGAATTCAGAAAAGCACAAATGTAATTCAGATTTGTTATATGTAATTGAGAAACTATCAGTTGTAATTCGGATTTACTAAATGTAATTGAGAAAGAATCACTTTAATTTCAGAAATGATTAAATGTATTTCAGATTAGTCAAATGTAATTGAGATTACATCAAATAAAATTCAGAAAAGATCAAATGCAATTCAGATTAGTGCTGTTCCTTTTTAATGTGTATTCAGTTGCTAGGGATAGTTGATTATTGTCCATTTTTTTTGCAGTAAAAACAACCTAAATTTGATTTAACTACAATATTATTTCAGTCAGTCTGAATTACATATTACGATTTCTCAATTACAAATCACCATTTCTGAATTACAATTCACCTTTTCTGTATTAAAAATGATATTTTCTGAAATAAATTTTATGATTCCGAATTACATTTACTGCTTTCAGAATTACAAGGGACCTTTTCTGAAATAAAATTCTGAATATCATTTGATACTTTCTCAATTACATTTAACAAATCTGAATTACATTTTTTCCTTTCTAAAATATAACTAATACTCCCTGAATTACGATTGAAAAAGGTGTTCTATCTACCAACATTGTACCTAATTTTCTCTGATAAGATAAATAGATTCTATATCATGTCTATATAACAAAAATGCGATTATATATATATTCGTGAAATTTGAGTATTACTCGTTTATAATTTTGCATTTCTCAAACTTGTGACTAAAATATATGGTAACTAAAGAAATAAAGTAATGAATGCAAATTTTCGTAATTTAGGATTTCTGACCTTGATAATATACTTTATTATTAGCTTTGATTATTCTGTTGAAAAATTCCTTATTACATAACATACCAACAAACTTTTCGGTTTTTCTACGCCAATTTTTAATAAACCTTTTTGTACACAATCGACTGCCATTGATTACTTGAATGCACGCAAAATATTGAACCAATTACTCGACGATTACCTCCATGAAAAAAATTCGCAATAAACCTTTCCGATGAAAGGATTAATAATTTACGCCCGACGTACACTACAATACAGCTGCCTGTTTCGGCGAACGAATGCATTGTCTCAAATTTGATTGAAACTGTTCCTTTTAGCGAACCCTTTCCC
>JARJDZ010010166.1:0-13046 GCA_030264555.1 Aleochara sp. GC000083
AGCTATTAAGTGTATAGTTGCCATAAGAGGTAGCAACCCATTTCCTCATCCAACGTTCGCGTACAGATCTCATTAAACGATCCCTCTTTTCATGTTTGCTTATGCTCGTATGATACCTAGGTACACCTAGGTCATTAGCGTTTCATTAATATGCTGAGTGATAAATGAGATTTATTATGGCAGGAAAACGTGATCTATAAAGTGAAATGACACATACATTTTATACGAGTACCGGGATTTTTTAAAGTACATTTTACATTCCTCTATAGGCATAACTGTAGGCAACATCATGTGCATATTTTCAAGCTGTCCATTTGATGATTTTATTTGCAATGAAATTCTTTTATATTTAAACGAACTAAAAAATCAGTTGTAAATATAATAATTGATAGCAATAAAGACATTAACAGGTAAATAATAAAAAATACCATTATACTACAATAATTGCACTATCGCATGAAATTCCTAAAAATCAATTGAACAAAAGGGTATAACTCATAATAAAGCTACTTAAAATCGATTCAAATAATTAATAATGAAATAAGAATCGCAATTTTCGGTCTTCCCCATAACTTTTTTTTAATTTGTTTGAAATTAAGTAAATCCTCTTTTATTCCCCATTTTTTAGAATTTTTTTATGATTTTTAGTATACTTGATTTTAGTTTTAGTATACTTGATTATTTATATTGATATCTAATTTTATCAAATTTCTCAGAAAATAAACAAAATAATAACGTACAAAAGAATTATGGTTCAAAATTTTGATTTTCAAATTGAAGGATAGAATTCTGAATTGATTTCAAGTATCACATGTAATATTTTTATTAATATATGTATAGCGAGGCTATTATCAATTGATATCAATATCAAACAGGCTTATTATCATCACATCAAAATTAAGCTTCTCTTAGAAGCGTTAATGTTAGGAAACATTTGTTTAAATCATAAAGACCATTTTTTACAACATTTTTCACAAATTAATGAAATACATTGGTAATTTCTGGCAAAGCCAAATGTGCAATGATTATTTTGCAATTATTTACATTCATTTAAGATCATCTTAAACAACATCTTTAAAAATAATTTGCAAGATTACCTAATAATTTTTATTAAAAATGAATGTATGATCATTAGTATAATCTGCATGTTATAATGAATAAATTGCCCGTTGTAAAATTAAATTAAAACACAAAAACTAAAATCCAAACCTAAATATCATAATAAGTAGCTTTTGATTATTTTTCTGCTAATATGTTTGTTATGCAGCAAACTAATATCACATATTATACATGAAATCAATTTGAAATGTATACATCTTTCGAAAAGTATAATAATATATTGGTTGTTTCAATATACATAACTTTGGTCCGTATTTTTCTGAGTAAATATTATAATCTTATGACCGTGTGTACAAAACTTAATACATGATTAATCATTGATTATCTAGTTTTGAATTTTTAATTGATCATACATTAATGCATTTAAATACAGGTTACTAATAATCATAAATTAATCGATAATTACCCGGATATTAGAGATTAATATATAAAATTTTAGCAAAAATCAAGTAAAAATCTGAAAATTGACGTAGATAAAGGGGTGAACACGACGGCTGAAAGAGCCTGTAAACGTTTTTAAAATTAACTCTACTTTTACGCCTTATTTCATTAAATAATTTTGTAAGAATATCATGTAAAGCCAAATTGGTATTGGTATCATTTGGTATTTTAGCAGATTATATATCTTCACTATAATCGCTTGTTATATCGTCTCTCAAATGGAATGCATAAATACAAGGTATACCTATGTATACTCATGTCTTTTTGGTCCTCTTCTATTTTGCTAAGTACATAATATTAGATTGGTTATAAATATTTGATGAAAAACTTAAAACAACAGAGATAAATAATGGATGAACACGATAGTTGGAACGGCCTGTATTATTATCACAAGTATTGATTAAATTGCAGATTGGAAAATACATAATATATGTTGGAAATGTGAACGTGCAGAGTACGGAAAATGAGAGAACATTAACGGTAGGGTACCCATCCTTAGTTCAGCATTGCAGAGGGCGAATAAATCGGCAAGTATTTTTGTGGTAATATAGGCAACCAGATAGACATAGTGTCATAAATCATTGAATCTGGTANATTGAATCTGGTACTCGGGGCTTATCTCTTTTACAGCGAGGGTACACTCTTGTAACCCTCCTAATTACTTTATTACTGCATTTACATCGCAGCATAAGATATAATACATTTCCATTTATATGAACGATCGAAACAGACAAAAAATACTAAACATAAAAATATTTAATTTTCACTATCATTTTTGATTTTATTATAAAAATCTGATTAAAATGATACCAAACATGACACAATTTATATAAAATCAATAACTTTTATTCATTATAAAATTGTAATTCGGATGATAAACTATTCCATGCTTTCTATCAGATATCTGTCAAATTTGATATCATTTTAATCAGATTTTTATGATTAAACCAAATCTAAATACGTCAAAATGTTTGTCAAACATTCTTGATAAATCATTATCATGACTTGATTATCAAGACCTCCTACGGCCTAGGGGGGTTGGAGTTTACAATGCAGACCGTTTCGGGTTCACCACTCAAACAAATTTTATTACATCCTCATGTGTAAATAGACAAATCTAAATATTTGGTGGTCCGAAACGTTCAATTTGTGGAACTTATACTTCGAGTTGCCCCACAGTCAATACTGTTCAAAGATATTTAATTTTATATCTTCCGCATTGAACGAAGATTTGCATAAGATAATTTGTTTTCTTTTTATTTTTAAATAACACATATAATGATTGTCATTATCTTGCCTAAAAAATCGGTGGATTGCAGTACCTTATTAGGTCTCTTATTAGGTCACAATATTGCTTGCGTGACAATATAGCTCAAAATGTGAAATTTTGATTTCAATCAATTACGTAATGTAGTTATTGATCTTTAATTACGTTATAAAGGTGTGAGGTAAAACATGAACAATCTGGTACAATATCATACGGAATAATGTCAAATGTAAAACAGCAAATTTGGAATTACAAATAGCTCAATCTAACTGGCTTATGATATGAACCCTGATTCCCTCATTGAGTAATAGAAAAAATATTTTCTTATCTCAATGCTGTGCATGCTGGACACCACCCGCTATGAGAGAGTAATACACCCGAAAGAAGCAATCAGGTAATAAAAGACCCAACCGTACTCTGGGTAAAATTTGCCTGGACCTGTCACTTTCTCTGCTCAGATTAACCGACCAGTGAAAATTACAATTTTTTATCTATTGAAATCTAAAAAACTATAATATGTAGAAAGTTGATTTTTTCACCAAAAAATCGATCTATACGATCCTTAGGAGCTGACTGATTTTCAGAATTCTAATGCAATGTAAAGGTACAAAAAAATGGAATTCAAATATTAATTAATTAATAACTCGTTATCTAATTAACACTTTTTTATAAGAATGATTCAATACCTGTGCGATAATAATCAAAGCCTTATTTCCAAATATGGAATCTCTATCTATAATGGAAATCAAAATTTCATCATTTTTATGAAAATTATTAATAATTAAATATTACGTCTAATGATCGAATATTTAATTTTTTAATTGCAGAAATATAAAATATATACCTGTTTGCGTAACATATGAAAAATTGAAAAAGATAAACTTATTTGAAACGCCTTAAAAATGATTTTGAAAACTGCTTGTATTATAGACAAAATGCATGGGTACCCTACCGTTAAGACGTTCGCTCTCGTCTCTTATCATCGTGGGATCGATCCATGGGAATCGGATCGGTACTTCTAAAATAAACAAATATTAATTTTTGGTATTTGAATACAGGGTATTCCGACAATATATGTATACGAGCTTAGTAATACTCCTCGAGTATTGAATAAAATGTTCAATTACATTTTGGAAACATCCTGGAAAAAATCAAGCACTTTGTCATTCATTGTTAAATGTCAACATTTTCTGTTATGCATCAAGGCTGTGTAACCATTGTACAAGTAAATCTATATATGGTTCACTTAAAGATGTTACAAGAAATCCTTTGTATTAAGTTACCTTAGACCTTGGCCTCAATTACCTTTTTGGGCAAGCTTGTAACACCACCTTCACGAGTGTAAAATATATTCCCACATTTCAAACTTTGATACAAATTACAACTAATCTTAAATGAATTTATCTGATGAATTTTAAAAGTTCTGGTTTTATTTTGAAAAAGAAAATACAGTTCAGATTAATAACTAGCTATAACTATAACTAGCTAAATTTTAGAAAATTATGGAAAACTTGGGGCAACACTATTAAAACGTTGAAGAAGCAGTTGAAGAAACAAAGGCTAATCCCACAGCGACATAATGACATACAATAAGAAGTAATAGCAAATCTAGAAAAATCGTGCACGAAACGAAAAGCCCTTAGAATACTCGGCCAAATACGGAACGCTCAATTAATTTGGATTTTGCCAGTCGCGGGTATTCAATAGGGCGCGCTCCTTCGTTCGCTTATTCGTTTATTCGTTCCTAATCTTAGTCGGTGACTGGAACGAACACTTGACAGCGATGGGTGCTTTGCCATTCCGCTTGCGGCTAAAGGCGGCAGGCGGCAGGCGGCGGTGGCGGTGGCGGCGATATTTGGTGAAAAATGTAAGCGTTTTGTTCGCCCTTTGCGGATTAATGTTCGTCCTCGTTCGCCGCCGTCGAGTTTTGTATGGAACGAGCATGTGTACTGAATGAACGGGTAATGGAGTTATCAGAACGAACAACGCGACACGAAACCACTAGAGATGAAGGACCAATAGCGGCGAATGGGGGCGGCAGGACGCAAGGCGAAACGGAGCGCAACGTTGGAATTGATTGGAAGTCATAAGGAAACCACGATTTAGAAATATGGCCAGCATGCTTCCTTGTGTTCGATGAGCAGCAATAACAACTGAAAAACGAGAAAAACGAATCGCTCTCTGGAGTCGATAGAAGAATGATGCGTTTGCTGTAAATCTACCAAACTTGCACAGTGTATGAAATGTAAGAGACAAATGAATTGGAAGCAAAAAGTAAGAGGCGATATTATGATGTAAGTTTGAAAAACATCATTTTGTAAGAAATTTCAGTAATTTGTTCAACTGGAATTCCAAAACGTGATGCATCTTCGACATCAAAATTACTGGAACAAAATTAACAGCATTTTCATCCTTGCTAAGTTATGTTGAAAATGCTGCGTATCGCTCTCCATATTTAAAAAGGTACCAACCAAAAACTACTGTGTAGAATTAATTTGAATTTTTCACACACAAACCTTGCTATATGAGCTGTTAAAGCATATAAAAATTATAAGATTAATGCCCGGTTGCACAAAGCTCAAATCAACTGATCCATGATTATCATTTACATGTATTTAAATGCAGTAATCTATGATTAATCATTGATTAATCATGTATTAAGTTTTGTGTGCAACCGGGCATAAGTGTGAAGTAGGATATACAAAATTACAATTAAATCATCTGTCGAAAAAAAAAACGAAATGACGATCGAAATACATGTTACATGTACAAAAAAATAACAAACATTATTGTGGCAACAATGCCTAAAATAACATGATGTTTAATGTCACACCTTTTTCAAATCTTTTATCTGAATAATTCAGAAATTAACACATAATATCAGAAAGTACAAATTGTACTTCAGATATCTAAAATGGATATCAGAAAGTACAAAATTTATTGCAGATGCGCAACTTATATTTTAGAAAAGATCTGTTCTATTTCAAATTGAAAAAATAATTTTCAGATAATTCAGATATTATAATTTGTAATTGAAAAATTCAACATATGCATTTTTTATATTTAACCAGTATACATAATTCAGATTACTAAGCTTATATTTATAATATCGCATCTTATTATTTCATTTTGATTTCCAAATGATATTTCTTAAATACATATTGCATTTCTGAAATACTTATGACTATTCGAAATTTTAAGTGGTATATTCTGAAATATATTTCTCTGATTATAAATACAATTTGTTTTCTGAAATGCAATTTACTACTCTGAACTATAACTGACAGTGTTTGAAAAACATATTAGATTATCTAAAATTTAATTCTGAATCTGAACTACATATTGGTGTTTCTCAAATACATTCGACTATTCTGATATCAAATTATTTAATCATAAATACATTTTATTATTCTTAAATATAATTTATATTTTCTGAAATACAATTAAGGAAGCTGAACTTTAAATGATATACTCCGAAATACTTATGAATAATCTAATATACATGTGTTATTGTCTGATCTGCAATTGAAAAAGTAAAGCATCAACATTTCTTTCACAGGATACTAAAATATTTGTAATCAAAGTAATCAACATTTGCTTCTTCACTTTAGGGTCATCCACCAAAATATAACAAACATGTCAACAACTTTAAAGCAAAACTGATAGATGCCAGAAACATTTTAAACTCAATGTAAATCTGAAAATGAAAACTTGGAGAATGTGTCCACCGGAATGTTTTCGCTAGTTGAATTCAAATTGAATTTGTTCTTCCTGTTGGATTGCGGCCTTAATTCGTTTCGACACGAATGTCTGCACTGCATTCTGGTGTTTCTACCGGATTTAAAGCTTAACAGTTTGAGTGTTTCAATTCCGTTCGAGTTTAATTATTTTGTTACGGATTGTCATTAACCGAGAGCTTCCGCACTAACTATTCTAATTGTAAGTTGAATTTCCAGCAAATACGCCTTATTTTCTATGGATTTCAAACGGATATTTCCAAGTTTTGGCGTACAATCTTCGTACTCAACCTTTATCTATACAGGATGATGGTCATTGGTGGCAAGACTTTGAGCATGCAAGTGGAAGACTTGTGTGGCCAACAAAAAGGAAGGAGAGCATGAGGGGTATAAGGGATCTAGGACGCTTTAAAAGCAATGGGTCCGGACAGTTTTACCGCGAATGAGATATAAGGAAGGCATAAGCAACAAAACGCCAGCCGCAAACTACCCTCCCGGAATTCGTAAAGTAGGCAACGCAAGATAAATTGTCTATGAGGATGAAGAGCGCTAAAAAGGATGCGTTCTGCAGTATAATGGCGGGTAAGCAACTTGAAGAGCTGAATAGCGACGATGGCGAAGAGGACGACGGAATGGCCGTCTCTGACCATAAACGCGAAAATGGTCGGGCTCGAAATTCGCCCTTTTTTCAAAGAAATTTCTATGCAAAGAGTCATTTGCATGCCGAAGCCGTAAGAGCGTAGCTAAACTTGAATTAAATACACGGTTTTATATCGTGTGCCTACTTGTATTCATTTGATGTGATTTGCACGACAAAATAGAATTTAAACTGGGGAAAATTAAATTAATTATAAATATAATGAAATTTCCCACCAACACGTATTTCGACACGAAAAACAACCTCCTATTTTTATTTTCCTGGAAATTCCTATATTCCAAACACATTTGTTCCATTTTTTCCTGTTTATGCGACTGCTTTATTCCAATCATCAGTACATGTAGTTTGCGGAGCTTATTTGTGCAATTGCAAAGCTATTGATCAAATCCTACCCATGTCCTCATTCCGGGTACGCTCATTGCTCATTGTAATCCTGTGGTAAATTGGTTCCAAGCTCCCACTGATCAATGCAGCAGGATTGAAGCGAAATCATTACATATTGTTACTGGAAATCTATCATATATATAAGTTCGTATTAGAATAATGCTATAGGTAGTGTACAATTTGTTACTGGTCCATAAACAATTTTGTATACACCTTCATACAGTTATCAGCGCAAATGAATTATTTCATGGAAATTTATTATCCAAATATCCTAGCTCGAAACTAAACTTTAATTAATTGTAACTAATTATTATTTCCCATTTATATGGTATATCAGATATCTGCATGAAACTAATTTAAACTAATTAAACTAATTCTTATTAAGAATTGCATCAATGGTGATCATCACTCAAGTACTGAAATTGAATGGATAACTTCCAGTCTATCCAGCTATTTATAAGTATTTGCATTCCTACAAATAAGTAATCTTACACACGTGCATACATATAATATCCTCAGGAATATCCTGAATATTATATATCTGATGAGTTATTTGTCAAAATAATATTTTAGTAGTTGAACTAGTGTCCACAAGTAAAAGAAATGTATCTTATTATAATGAAGAGAGAATTAAATACTTTTTATTTGATTTATAATTTCAATGCTTAATATGTTCCAAAGAAAATTCTGGTACAAGGATATTTCTATAACATGCAGTGTGTGCTATGCTTATCCTTTTATTAACCCTAGAATACTCACCATACGTCGATTCGACGTATATATATATTTTTTTACTCTCCTATTATGTCCAATCGTCCAAGCTTCAGCATCTAGAAGTGCTTCTAGCTGATAGTAATAAACAAGTTGTTAACTTGATAGAACTTTGTATGTTGCTGCATGAGTGAATAAAAGTAATTCTCCAAAAAAATTGCACCGATTTGTAGCTTCAATTAGTAACCCTCATTATAAGTTAGAATCATCAGAATTATTTCTATAAAGATTGTGCAATATTGAAGGATGGGAGAATGAGTTAGCATGCTCCTCGAGAATAAAATTACTTGCAGCCTCAAGAACAAACTTTAATCTGTTGGTACACGAAAATCAAATGAAAATTTATACATGAGATTATTGAAATGTACTTGACAAATCATTAAAAAGATATATTTGCTAAAATAGTGTAGTGTATTATATAGTGAGTATTAATAGTAAAAATGTTAGGTGAGTATTCTAGAGTTACAGGACAAATCAGGAAGTTATAAATTTTTATATCCTTTCAAGAATAGTGCATTGATATACCACCAAATATATTGAACTCGCATATCCAGGAATTCCCTAATAATAACAAAATAGAAACTCTTGAATACAAAAGTTCTTATACTTCTTTTCAAGTAATAATTACAATGCTGAATACTTTTTAATTTCGGCGAAAGTGCTTGATTACCCAAAATTAATTTGTTAAATAATGCTCTAATTGATTCAGCAATTCTTTATCATTTAAGTACAATATAACATGTCAATGTAATAATCAAGATATTTGCGCAAACGATGGTTATTAAGGTACTGTTAGGTACGATGCGTCGTGACGCTCATTATATTATCCATCGACACGACGCCGCGCATATTCGTGCCATTCAACTGCAAATAATCGTGCTTATATCGTAATTGTAAATCAAATTAGCGATGCGCACTAATAATTCATATGAAAGGGGGATTATCGAGTTGTAGCTTTTCCATGTGCGCCACCCTATCACACGTTCAGACATACACAATGCTCGTTTACAAATTAATTTCTCGGCGTTTCTGCAAACAAACGCACCACCTTCACGATTAATTCTATGTAAATAGGTACAAATAAGGTGCGAATGAGACTATAAATTATGTTCTACAATCTCGCTAAGAAGTTGCCGACGCATTCTGCGCTCAAGCGCCAAGTTGGTGCTAATTAATATTTAAGCTGTTAATTGTAAATTCATGAGCAGTTTCAGAATCATTATGTTAACATTCTTAATGTGATGCTACAATTAATACTTTCTTTAGATCAGTGCACTATTACTTATTTGTAAGTCACATTACAAACAGATCAATTATGAGTGGTACAAATATTTATATATTATGTATTTATATTTAATTCATTATTGTTATTATTCACTATATTGCCCAGCAAGGTGCTTACAGAATACATAATACAAAAACTAATTCCATGATTGACAATAGAACAAAATACACCAAGATAATTCAGCAGTGCTAGGCAAAATAACTGGAGTTACCAAGATAACTTATATCTTTTGAAATATCTTAGTCGTAGCATTGTATACATTGATAGTTGATCTCTATTCTATTGTCATAGTGCTTTTCATATATGTTATCTTGTAATTACCAATTTCGCCTCTACATTAGAAGGCAAAGAACTTAATCATATTAGTATCACTCAGTCATTTTGCATAACAACTGCTCTATGGTTGTTTCTATAATATTCTGCATAGTCAACTAATTTATTAAGGAATATCTGCAATCAAATAAATTAATGACACATTATGGAAATTAGTATTCGAAATAGTGAATTGAACTTAATGAACAAACTTACATTAAATATTATAAAAATAGTTAAGTTTACAACTCGAAACTGTATATAAATTTAAATCTTACTTTGGTTATCACAAAACATGATGAAAATATGTAATTTATAAAAAGTTGTAAGAATAAATTAAAAGAAATTCAATCCAAAATATTTTATTCGAAGTAAGGTTATGTTTGTCATTACGCAGTGGAGGGAATAATGTCATTACTCCCTCCACGCATTACTCCCTCGACGTGTTCGAAGCTGCTGAGACGTAAGTCCCCCTCCACAAACTTAACAGATTATACGCATGCGCACGACTAGTATACTTTACACTCCCGTTAAGAGAGGTCAGCAGTCTCAACATTTTCTCCCCACCTAGGATACCTTCAATATTCCCCACCATCAAGCAAACGCCGGAAATTTCATCATCCAGTTAGCAACCACTCCCATGGCGGTTCATTTCCGAATCAGCAGTTGTTGAGTGTTAACCTATGGTAAGTCAAACTATTTTGTTTGAAATCTTTAAATATCTTAGCAATCATATAAAGAAATTTCTTAAGCTTTTCACTATGTGTTAACTAAGTTCTTCGCGCATCATTTTCTGGTATTATTTTTAAAATCGGTACATCAACATGATGAAAATCCATTGAGTCTCGTTCGTATGATTCAATCTATGATTATTTCAATAATTTAATCTGATTCAATGCCACGTTTCAAATTCGATGATCGTGTTTGTGCGACTTGCCTGAAGTAAATATTTTATTTGTAGGTTAGGAGAACACACGTGGTCAACTGATTTCTTAGCAGTGCACTTTTAGGTAATGTGACTTATCATTTCTTATCAGTATTAGTAGCTATTGGTTTGAATGCATGTTAAAGTGAAGTAGCGCAGTTCAACAGTTTGTATTAGTAATCGTGTGCACTGCGATTCCCTGAAGCCACGCTCATTTGCAACCCAATGGTTACTTGAGTGCCAAATTTTTAGTAAGGGTATAATAAACACCAAACAGGAAGCAACTTTATATCATTGAAGTATAATTTGTTGTGCCAAGATGATTGGTGACATTATTTGAAATTTTCCAACCATAATTTTGAAGAGAAAATGGGAACTTATGATTTACATACATTTAGGGAATCATGAAACAGGATTTTAACTTATTTTGTTAATTTCAGGTAGATCCAGGACAACAGGCATTCTAGGACCATGTCATTGCTGGATGTATATGGGCCAACTTGCAGAATGTGGAGGTATGTTTGTTTAAAATTTCATCTTGCGAAATTCCCCGAAGCCACGCTCACTTAATTTTTATGATTACCTGAGTGCCAGTTATTATACTAGGGGTAGAGCAAATACACCATAAAGGAAGCAGCTTGGCTAGATTTATAGCTGACGGCTGTGCCAATCAATTTGGTTACATTATCTTTTTCTGATCTTTATGATATACTCATTATATCTTGTTTATAGGTCCATTTTGATTCTTATTGACCGTTGACTGTGGAACACTGAAAGTGCTTGGACAAATGTGAAAAGAACAACTTGATGACTGGAAACACTATTGCTGGATTCCTGGAACATGTTTGTCTGGAGGTAATACTACAACCTTTATTTAGTTTTTCTCCAAATGATGAATTTTATACCGCCCCAGTCTAAATCAGCCATGTTGATTCGGAATTTAATCTGAATTAATTTGATTAATATACACTCCTTATCTAGTTCTATTCTTGTTATTAATTGATGATTTCTTGTTTTTAGAAGCGGTAGTCCAGTGTGGGACACTCATTTCAAACATGACAGGCATGCAGCAAAGAAATTTGGTATGTATATTTCATTGCTATTGTTATATTTAATTTTATGATGACAATCGGTATGTACCGCTCCAGACTGAATCAATCTTGTTGATTATTGAACTTTGACAGATTTAACTGAAGCAACTATTTCACAATATAAATACGCGATTTATTAATGAAAGACTAAAAGTGATTGTATCTTTTACAGAAGCTGTCTTCATTCTGGCAATCCTGGTTAAGCTGGGTTAAGTGATCTTCGTTAATTTAAGTAAGTTGAATGTCTATTTATTCGTAAATATAACCCCGAAGCCACGCTCATTTAGTTCTTAATAACTATTTGAGTGCCAGTTTTCTAACAATAGGGGTATATTAATTACCATTTAGGAAGCAGATTGTGTTTGCCATATACAATGCTGTGCCGAAATTAATGTTACATTTCTACATTTTAATCATTTGTTAATATTTTGCAATTTAGTAACAATTCTAATATTTGGTATCTTCTATTATAGGCTTCAGCTTATTGGAGGTACAGAAATGAAGGAACCTCTAGAGAAGGAACAACTGCTGAGATTGTATTTGGGAACCATTTTACTTGTTGAATTGGTAAGCATTTGTTTATAGTTCTAATTGTTCAGCTTCCTTCATGATGACATATTTTAGAGACAAAGCATATGACATAATTTTGTTGCTGAAAATTAGAACTGAAACACTTTCGTTGTGACGATATAAAAACCCACAATGTTTGTCTCTTTTTCAATGCTTGTGAATTTTTTTGAGACAATAATAACAATGGTTTTGTTTCCTTTCAGAATTTGCTACCGGACTGCTACTGTGGTAAGTTCTGATTTATTTATTATTTGTTCTTCAATATATTCCCCGAAGCCACGCTCATTCAGTTCTTAATAACTATTAGAGTGCCAGTTTTCTTACAATAGGGGTATATTAAATACCATTTAGGAAGCAGTTTGTGTGATTGCCATATACAAAACTGTGCCGAAACTAATGTTACATTTCTATATTTTAATCTTGTTTCAATGTTTTGTGATCCTGCAACAATTCTAACATTCAGTATCTTTTTATTATAGATGGTCA
>JARJDZ010010168.1:0-64866 GCA_030264555.1 Aleochara sp. GC000083
ACATTTTCATCAATATCTCCGAAACTAATTATCCGATTGCATTCAAATTTTCAGGGATTGTTTATTATATATTCATGGACATATTTAGAGATTTGCAATATCGGGAATCAATTTGTTTATAAAATATTAATGTTTATAAATAAAAGAATTGATTTTTCTTAGTTCAAACGCGATTTTCTCGCAAACGGCTCGGCCGATTTCCACCAAATTTGGAATATAAAGTAATAACACCAAGATGCTTAACATATTGTGAGTAGAAAAGTTGTAAAATGACCGGGGGTGGTACTTAACTATGAAAAATAAAATAATCGGTCAATTGTTTCATACGTTTATTTTGTTGTACTTTCAATCGATTCAGTTGACATAATCAAATCAAGCCCTGAATGCTACTGATAGATCATGATCTCTCTGGACCGTATTTACCCGAAAGAGTTCCAGTTCTTTTCACTCGCTATAATTTTTTGCATAGCGCCCCTAAAGAAATTTTCACATCAAAAATTTAGTGATTTTTTAATACGAATTTTGTTTGAAGACTAATAACATATTTTTTAAAAAAATGAATCGATTAATTTCAAATTGACAACATTTATTGTCAGTTAACTAATGTATATAATAAACTATAAAATGAGTTATTTATCCTTTGAGGTTTATAAAATATATGCTTTCTAATTTGTATAATTTAATTGACATTAATTTGATCCTTGAAAAACAATTTTTTTGATGAGTTATATTTCCTAAATGGTTTTATCAATTAAAGTTAAAGTCACAAAATTTATACTCTGTTAAATATTCTTCAAAAAGTATTATGAGTTGCGTTAATAATCCTTTTAGAATTGCGAAAAAATGCTTCAAAAATTAAACCAACTTTCATCATCTACGAGGAAAAAAGTTGGAAAATTTTGTATGATGGCTCATATTTTTCAAATGGTTGAATCGATTCAAATCATATTTGGGAAATTTTTAGATACATAAATGGTCTTTAAAATGAGTCCATACAAATTATAACCCGTCTTCGAGAATTATGACAAATTAGCTCTGAAATTTGAATAACCAAATCAACAAGTGCCAAATCAAGAATAAATAATATCTTTAAGGTCCAATATTTTTGAAAGGCTTAAATTGATCATAATCTAACTTTGGGAATTCATAGATGTTTATATGTTTTCTAGAATGAGCCATTTGAAGTTTTAATCACCTTTCGGGAATTATGAAAAAAAATTTTTCAAATTTGAAAACTTACAAACTTCAAAAATTAATTATTTTCTTTGATGGTTTATATTTCTCAAACGATGATGGTGACCCTAATCAAACTAGGGAAGTTATTGTTATATAAATTATCTTTGAAATGAGCTCTTTGTGGTTTTAATACCCCTTGGGAAACCATCAAAAATATCCTTCTAAAACCATCAAAAGTATATTTCTAAATTTGGACAATTGAAGAAATATTCTTTTTCAAATTTCCAATGATTTTGAGACTGTTAAAGTAATCATAATGAAAACTTGGGAATTTACAGATATTTAAAGGTTTTCTAGAATGAGCTGTTTGAAGTTTTAATCACATTTTGAGAATTATGAAAAAATTATTTCAAAATTTCAAAACAAAAACTTCAAAAATTAATGAATTGCTTTGACGGTTCATATTTCTGAAATAATGATAGTGATTCTAATCAAACTTAGGGAATTTGTTCTTATATAAATTACCTTTGAAATGAGTGCTTTGTGGTTTTAATCATCCTCCGAAAAACATTAAAAAAATCCTTCTAAAACCAATATATTTCGAAATTTGGACAATTGAAGAAATATTATTTTTGTATTTGATGGCTTATATTTTTTAAACGGTTTCATTGATCTTTATGAAAATTGGGAAATTAACTAAACTTAAACTAGCTTTAACTCGTCTAAATCAGTTTTTGGAAACCTTAAAATTTCAGCATATAAACTTAAACAAACTAACAAAATCAAATTTCAAAAATCATCCTTATTCAATTTCACAACTTTAAATGAAAACTTCAATTCAGCCTTTTTTTTTCTCATTCAGGATACATTGGTCTTTGAAAGCAATCAATTTTCCTTGATGTTTTCGTGTTAATTAAGACTGATACGAGTCCTTGCCCATTAATTCCACGCATTGACAAACGTAGGATTTCCCATTGAAACCCGATACACCTAGTTCTCTTGCCGCAATTGCTTGATTAGTTTAGCACTCCTATCATTTATAATTTTTCGAATCGACCCATAACACCCATGCGAACCCAACGATAATGACACTACATGACAAACAGGTGTTTCGACATGCAAACTGTCCAACGACTCGAATCTCATTCGAGCCGCCGCAGAATTGAATCGCATTCAATGGAAAATGACAAATGTTTCGTCCTACCCAACAAACATTCGAACAACATCGAGAGCCAGCCCAATCATTTGGAGCAACAATATATCCAGCCGAATGCTAATTGTGTATGCGATTGTCTGCTCGCGCGCGCGCGCGCATTCTCGTATAATAATGTCACAAATAACAATTTAATAACGACACACGAACGTTTCGATCATTCGATTAGGCGTGCATTAGCGACGGATTAACAAAGCGCGCTCGAAGAGATCGAGGAAATATCCATTTGAGTTGCTTGTAAGATTGGAAGACATGACAGGAATTTAGCTAACATACGAATGGTACCATGAAGTTGGTCGATGGAAGAGTTTTATTTCTTGACGGTGTGGTGTCGGATGGAATTGGGCATTGGCTTCATTCTGAAGCGATTAGAGTGCGACCCATTGTCCTGGTATTTGAAACGCGTGCATGTTGGCTGCCTTTTTGATTTACGGCCATTCTAACGCTACATTTGTGTGCTTCGAGCTTCAGTTGAAGGTATGACAATAAATCAAAGCAAATTTGAATTGGTAATCGACTTGCGACTCAATCGCAAACAGATTGAACACATGGTGTTCGCATGTTTCTTTCTCGATAAGCTGTCAGCGTTTTTCAAATTGTGTTTTCCACACCGAAAATTTCTCTATTAGTCCTTGGAAAAAAATCAATTAATCTTCCAAGATTCTTAGCTTTTCTGTGGCAATTCAGAAAGGATCAAGTAAATTTCAGAAAGGAAGATGTGTAATGAAATTTTAAATGAAATTGAAATTTCAAATCTGTAAATTGCAATCCAAAAATGTCACTTTTAAGTCAGAATGCTATAAATCAATTCCGATCCATGATTGTATCAAAAATTGTGATTTGAAATTCAGAAAGCATTAAATGTAATTCAGAATTCATTGAAGTTGATTTAAGTAGTAATTATAAACTGAGTGATAATTACTTCTGCATTAATATTGCCAATATTCTGAAAAAATTTACCTATCAAAAACTGAATTATTATTTAACAAAAAGTTTGATAAACTGAAATAAATTTAGCTATTTCTGATATTAAATTAATACTTTCTCAATTATATTTACCAAATGAATAACAATTTTTCCAAACTAAAGTACATAAATAAATCCGAATTATATTTACTGCTCGCCTAATTAAATTTACTCATCAGACTACATTTTACATTAATTTATTTATGTTTATTTACAAAATGCTGCCATCTTACGGTTTGAAAACAAACCCGCATGCAATAAAATCGAAACAAACAATTAGAGAAAATTGCAGCTCATCTATAAACACTCCACATCGCAATTTGTTCGTTCGGTTCGCAATCTGCGAAACCATCAAGAAAACCGTGCATTCTCTTTGTTCCCGATTTGATTATCGTGCCCGTTCTCGATATTTGCATGTTGCTCACTTAATTGCAGTTGAATAATTTCAAGGACGCATAGATAACTGATGACTCCATCCGCGATCCTTTCCGAATGTCGAATGTCGACCATTGTTCGAGCACCGTGCAATTATCTTCAACGTAACCAATTTTTGCACATATTTACCTTCAAATCTCTACTCCAGAGAGCTTGAAACTTGAAACAGCATTTTTGACACCGTTCTTTTTTTCTTCGCTTCTTATTTTTTTCTTCTTTTCTGGCCGCGTTCGAATTCGGTTGAAAGTGAATGCAAACGCACGATTAATTGCATCGATTGCGCATGCAGTCAGAGATAGCTGGAGCAAATTGAGGTGCACTTCCAGCACTCGATCTCTTTCCTTCAGCCAGCTTCGATATCAAACGGAATTAGTTGCATGGTCTCCGTCGACACGAATGCACTTTTACATTTTCTGTCTACGTGTATTTTGCGTTTTACCCATATGTGTGTGTGTGTGTGTGCGAATATGTGCGAATTTGTGTGAATGAGTGTGTGGTTTGTCCTTGTGTCTCGGCCCAGTTGATGACGATCTCCTCCAAGAGTACCATTCACTTCCTCGCATTCAATTCACCTCCCATTATTGCATCCAATGCACAATTCTATGCTGAGTTCAATTTAATAAAAGTCTTTTGATGTGTTGGATGTTAAAATTGAATTTTTTATTTTTTTTTTGCATAGCTGTGTGCAAATTTTTCGGATTTTTTGTGATACAGTGTGTCTATCAGATCGATTGTCAGCTTGACATCGATGTAATCCGATTTAAGCCGATTTTTTTTGGAGTTAATTGCAAAATATTAAGCGTTATTTATGGTTTCGAGTTTAGTGGGATTAAAACTTTTTCTTGTCAGTGTGTGTCGAATTCAATTCGATAAAAATGTAAATTTTTGCCTGAATAACTCCTAATTATTTACCTAAGCTTATATTTATTGTAATTATTAATCAATTAATGGAATTTACTTCAAAATTAGTTTCTAATCTTATGAAAAGTTGTTTCTTAAAAAATTTTTTTTATTGGATGAAATTAATTTCAAATCTTGTGAATTGTAATCCAAAAGAATCATTAATTCAGAATAATATAAATGTAATTTTGATTCATGAAATTTAATTCAAAATTGTCATTTGAAGATTCAGATTTCATTGAAGTTGATTTAAGTAATGCAAACTGAATTTCATAACAACATCTTCAAAAAAAATAGCAAAAAATTAGCAAACAACAAAAATAATTGATGCTCGAATGAATTGAATTACAAACAATCTATAATTAATCATCAAATCAGTAAACAATCGGCGTATAATTAGACATTCCGCGATAATCGAATGCATCGCAAACGAAATAAATCATTTGCAGCAACAACATAAATTACCGACAAATTAATAACGAATTAATAATATCGCACGATCCGCGCACACTCCAAACGAACGAACGACAATCTCTCACTCGAGGCATTTGTTGCAAAACGGACCATAAATTAATTTGCATATAATATGCATCGACAATTAAGGCGACAATGTATGCGAACAAATGTTGCCGAGGCAACAAAGACAATTTATGAATTATTCGAATTGTCGAAGTCGGCGAAGAATCGCAGAACTTCCTTGTGCGATGCTAGATGCAGATAAGAGATTTCGACCTTGTCTCTGTGATCGATCCGCGTGATTGATCGGTGATGATGACAGGAATGGTTCTGTCGCTGAATAAATTCGGATGCGGACGGAATACATGAATTTTTACACGTTGTATTTCGCTCGGCGAGTTAGAGCCCGCTTTATTGTTATTAATTTATGAGCTGGCCACTGAATGGTTCCCGTTCTTCGGGAGTTTAAGGAGTGGACATGACAGATTCGTATGCAATGCACGCACGGTTAATGCTGAAAAATTACATTCGTAAAGGAACGAGCCAAATCGAATGGCTGGAATTGTAATTGGTAAATGGCAAGTGCTCAAAATGGTTCGAACGTTAATACTAATCAATATTAATGGGGATTTTTAATGAATTATTAATTGGGACTGCTCCTCGTTGAACGTTACCGAGTGCTATTTATGTGAAAGACATGTAAATATTTAAGAAGTTTTTCATCAAAGAGTTTTTACATTGTTTCTTAGAGTTTGCAATTTCACCAAGAAACAAAAAATCCACAAGTAAAAAATTAAGTCAACTTTCAAAAGTACCTTTTCTAAAAGTCATTCATAAAGTTAAAATGCAATTGAGAAAACATTCAAATACAAATCACATTTGTGCCACTTTTTGTTAAATAATAATTCAATTTTTGATTGGTAAATTATTGGATAGAACATCAGAATATTGACATTATTAATGCAGCAGTAATTATCACTGGATGACAACTCACAAATTTGAAATTCATTTGATACATTCGTTTCATTTAAAAATCTGAATTACCAAAAAGTAAAAAATCCGCAACATTGTAGGACAAATTAATTAATTTCCCAATAAACAGTTTCATCCAAACGAATTCAGCATAAATATAAATTTTATTATTGCATCTTCGATTCCATCCAGCATCATCTCGACTCGACCCATCAACGTTCAATCAATATTTTTAATGCATGTGCAATAATTTATTAATTTATCTAAGTAGGAAATATTTATCTATTCGCGAATAGCTGTAAGTTATTAGCGGATTGAAATAAATTTAAATGAAGGCGCGCGCGTATTAATCAAATTGCCATCCTTTAATAGGAATTCGTGAGTGCATCGCATGTAATGCGATGCAACATTCATATCATTCAATCAACATTCGTATAAATTAATATCGAACGCGAAAAAAGAACGAACGAATCCTGACTAATTTGGTGATTTGGCTTGAGTGCCACTGATTTTCTTCGTGAGGAAATATTTATGGATAATTCAAAAATTATTGCATATATAATTCAAGGAGATTACTACCAAGGAATGGCAGTTCAGCAAATTTTATGGCGGCTTCAAAGCAAAACCGCAATAACAATTTTGCGCTAATTCCTCAGCTAATGTATTTCAGCGTTTTAACGTATCTGATATGAAATTATGTGACATATATGGATTAGCTATGTGGACTATTATAAGATTAATGTATTTCTTAAATTATTGCCGTTGCAAAACAATTTTCTTGGGTAGAAAATATAAAACCATTAGAATTGATCTTAATTTATTTCTAAGAAATTTTAGCAATATTCATCATGATAAATGTAATCTCTGGTAATTTATAAAAATATTTTAAATTTCCAAATGATAAAAACCAATAAAATAAACATAACTTTGTTAAAATAAAAAGTTTTAAAAGTTTTTGGCAAGTGGCGCCCTCTGTTGCATTGCGCTCCGAACTAATTTCATAAATCATTTTTTTCGTATATTTTTTCGATTTTAATTACTTTCTACTTTGAAACGATAAACAATAATTTTCCTAAATTGATTCTATTGATGGAAATTTACAAAATGACAATAATTTATGTCAAACGCGGAAAATACATGTTAATTATGTGTAATTATTAGCTGATTATGAATTACAAATGAATTCATAAATTACACACTGGAATATTCAAGAATCTAACAACCTGCATCCTTTTCTCCCCGAACGAATACCAAGCACTCGCTTCAATTATCTTAGAGAATATTTCTTTCTAATGACTGACTTAATTATTAATTGCAATCGCAGAAATAATTTATTTTCAAATGTATTATCTGCTTAATTATACCTGAACAACAAGCACCTAGTGCGAATTGAATAATCCGCACTTGTTGACTTCACTTTGACCCAATAATGTCTGTATGTTTATTGCTAATGTTGCCGAATGAAAAGTCCTCATAAATAACAATAATTACATCAATTACAGATCAATATATTAAATTGAATTAAAAATATCTGTTCAATTATGAGATAATTTTTTTGCAAATAACATTCTTTGAAATATGTACCATAAATTATAATTGGTATTTAATATTTTTGCAACTATATTATCAAATGTTTAAGAGTTTAAAATTATTTGAATTCATAATCTAAGACAAATTTCTCAGTGAAAATTAGATTAAATTTACAACTACAAAATATATTTCTATTAAAATGCAACTTTATGCGAATAATCTTGATCATAAATCATGGATTTTGCGCAGGATTGACTTGCGGACAGGATAACGAAACAAAACGGCTGCAATTTGTTATTCAATGAACATTAGCAAATTGATTTGCCATCGATATCATATAAATATACTGGTATGTGATTCGCATTAATATTTCATACTCAATCATATATTGACTCGAGTGGATTCTTATTCTTGCATATTTGATGCACCAACGCCTTTCGCAATTAAAATCTATCTCGTATAAATAAATCAGTAATTAGATGAATGTAATTTCTTTTATAGCATTTTCATGAATAATTTATGGATGGATGTTGTTGTTGTTTGCCATTTATTGGAGTTTCATCCAATCAACTTGTTGGAAAAATGTAATTATAATCATTAGGATTTGTTTAAACTAATTAATAAAGTTTTAAAGTTTTGATTTGAAAGTTTTGGTTATATATTTGTTTATTGCAAATTTTTCACACTGGAAACCGGGGATCAAATCATCACCAGAGAAAGCTAGCAATTTATTTATTTATTTTTTCAACAAATTTTGAAAGATTTGGAATATGAATTCTTGGTGTAGTTTTCAAAAATTCTTCATAAATTCAAGGAAATAGTAAAATATCTGGTTTGTCTATGAAAAATCTTCAGATGAATTCCAGTAAAGCACAAAACCATCCAGTTACAGTTACGTGCATGGTTGTAATTTACATGGATTATGAATAAAACGGGAGAAATATGCGCATAAAATCAGATTCCAGATGCAATTTCCAAGAGATTCTCTCTCAGAAGCCCAACTCTCAGCATGGATACATTGTGCAACACAAGAGCATGAAGAAGAAAACAAGTTGCAAATCTGGTGTGTGCCATCGCACACATCCTTTATACCGTTCCATGCAGGAAGCGCATGCGCAAGAAGCTGAGTACGGATGGTCTTAAGCGCATAAAGCATGCGCATACTCGACCAGCACTGCACCGTTGTGTTTGTGCATTACTAATACAGTTTTTCTACTTATCCACCACATAAATTACGATTATCATAACAACAATGAAGAAATAAGCGCGCGCGCGCGCGCGATGTGAATGCAAATGCCGAAGAACTGAGAGTGCGCCCAACGGCGATGCATATAATTTTATGGAAGATCTGTCATCACGCGCATAATTCACCGCTATTCATGTGAACAATGCCGAGACGAATGTCATCCGAGGTTTAGGAATGATTTACTCGATGGAAGTGTCCGAAAGTTTAAGGATTGCATTCGAAAATTTTTTAAAGTTTATGTTAATTAATCCTGGATGTAACCAATTAAGACTGGTTTTCTAATTTTAATTACACATAAATCAATAAAATTAATCGTTTCTTCATTATTCTTCTCCAAATTAGGATAAAAGGTATGAAATTTAAGAGGTATTTCTCTTCGTTTGGAAATTGTGACTTTAACGGTCATTTTCGAATTATTTCCTCCTTATGAGGATAATGGAATGGTCCTCATTAGAAAATTCCATAAATATCACACAAAAAAGTTTTAAAAAATACAAAATTCGATTCATATAGCTTTGCCAAAAAAGGAATTGAAAAAGAAATTGAAAGTATCAAATGAATTTCAAATTGTCAATTGTAATCTAGAAAATGTCACTTTGAATTCAGAATGCACAAATGTAATTTCAATTCATGAAATGTAATTTGAAATTGTCATTTGAAATTCAGAAAGTTTTACATGTAATTCAGATTTTTTGAAGTTGATTTAAGTAGTAATTATAAACTGAGTGACAATTACTGCTGCATTAATTGTCAATATTTTTATGTTATGTATAATAATTTACCTATAAAAATAAATTAATATTTAACAAAAGTGATAATAATCTGATTTGCATTTGAACTCTTCTGAATTTCATTTGATAATCTGAAATACATTTAATCATAAACTTATGCTTTCTTAATTACAATGTTGCAAACTGAATTAAATATAAAAATCTGAATTACATTTGTTGCTTGATTAATCACAATTTATAATCTCTAAATTTCTAAATTACAATCAGAAAAGATGTTTAAAAAACCTGATGTATAATATACATAGATGACTAATATTGGAAAATCCCAAAACATTGAAATTCATAATTTATCAAATTCCCATCGTATAAATTTGAATAATCCTGTCAATTACAAGTCATCACAATAATAAACGACCAATTTATCCATTACAACAAACCTCATATGCATCTGACCTCTGGAACCAAACAATTCCACGCAAACTCTAGAATCAAATAGTTTCTTCTTCCTCCCATCAAGTTTAGTCTCTAAGAACTAAGAATATATTCGCCTCGGTGGTTTGACAGCTCGACCAATTTAATTTACAGCAAAGGTGAAACCCCTTCATCCACGCATATCTCTTGTGGATGGTGCCAAAGCCGTTATGCCATCTTGCAGAAGAAGAAAAAAAAAATAGTCATTTATGAGTCTTGTGAGTGTTTTGAGTGTGCGGACTACAAACTCGATAGTCTGTAGTGTGGATGGCATATTGTCTCTATGAATCCTCATCGTCGAGGTTTCAGGCGAGTCGACAGACGTGTGCGGACAAATTTATGATCAAACACGAGCAATACGCATATTAGCATTGTTTATGTGCGTTGGTGATGTCTGCCTCCCGCTGGGAATTGGCGACACTCCTACGATTCCATCCACACTAGATACTATACCATTGCTGACTAAAAAGCCCCTCGCATGCTTGCTTGTTCACTCATGTCATATTCCACCAAAGTTGTCCGCATTCGCAGCGTGAATGGTAAATATACGATGCTGTCACAGCCATTAGCAGATTAAAGTGCTTTATTTCATGGGCCATCTTGTATTGATCATAGAACAATGATAATGTTAGATATATAATGTGTGGATCACATTTTCAGAAATTGTAATTCGATATTAGTATCAGAAAGAACTAATTTCATTTCAATTTGCAATAAATTATTAATCAAGATGAGTTCATTTTAAACAATTTTTTTATCTTACTTGAGCGTATAATGTTGCATTTCCTATGCGTGTTTTTAGTGACAAAAATTGAATATTTTTCACTTGTCAAATCAGTGACGTACATTTTTCTACAAGTGGAACAAAATGAATACCTGTTTTTCNAAATGAATGACATCTCACAAAATAAAGTGCAATTGTTACTAAGGTATCAAGATTTTAAGGTTTGGCAAACATAATCATAGTGTGCCAGCTCAAACGAAATTCTGAGGATTTAATTGTGACATTTGAAATGTCATATCAAAAATTGTGGAAGTAATTTTGGATTTTGTTGCTTCTTGTAACATTGTATCAACTTTTCTCCAGTAAAATAAAATGTCGTTTATTACACGTGTGCGAAATGCCATAATAAACTCATGAAATTTGTGTATCACTCATTTATAATTTTGCATTTCTCACACTTATAATATAATCTACTATTTTGAACCTTCCAAATTTCTTCCGATTCTTTCGATTTCTTTATGATTTTTTGTCATTTAAGGTCAAGGATTAATAATACTTAAAAATGATTGACAAAAACATTTCATGCATAGTATCAAATTGTACAAAAAACATATAAATAGCAATTATTTGAATGAGTCATGACCTAATAATCCTATAATGTTGCAATTATGACTTCTTTGCTGCGTAGAATCATCGAGTATAAAATAAAAGAGGACTCTAAAATCCTCATCAAGTGAAACAATGTTGGTCGGAGTGAATATCATCTTATCCTTAGTTTTAAGCAGATACTTTCCTGATCCACCACACATTTGCATCGTGCACAATCTCTACGTAAATAATTCGGAAGAGCACCTTTTTGCGAACACATCCGTGCCATTCGCATTGGTTAGATACAGTAGAGAACGAAGAAGATTATTCGCAAAATGCGTCAGAGATAGCCATCTTCATATCTTGATATACGACGCCAAAAAAGGTAGCAGGATACCAATGAAAAAGATAATAAGAAAATATGTAGCAATTATACCTGGAAATCAAAAATACATTATTATTACGAATTCAAGGAAACATATGAAGGAGAATATGTTGAAACACTGCACTTGTCGAACACTTGTTGTTATTTTGAAAGCAACAAAAGTACTCTTCACTAACGATTTGATGAATATTCGCAATAAAAGTGACTGGGAATCATATGACGGATATGCGAATTTCCATCTAGTCTGCCATCGAAGAGATTCTTTAGTATTGGTAGACACTTTAGAATTAAAAACGTTGCGCCTTCAAACGGGAGCTGATTTATTCCCGAAAAAATGTAATATGATGAGTCGTCCCTTGATTTCAATAATGTCACGTGACTATGAATACTTTTCATGGCATAATAATAGCTTCATAGACATGCGTTGCAAGGCTTTTGCTCAATTTTACAATTACAGTCTGAACATACAAGTAACAGCGGATAAAAGCAGTTAGTTTTTATGTAGATTACTAGATGTATTTAAGAATTTCTGAATATTTCTCTTTGTTTTAGACAAAACAGAAAGCAAATATAAACGTAAATATAAAACCGAAATGTTATTTAGGCCAATTGCATGGGTATATACAGTTTTTGTTGTACCAAAACCGAAGTAAATATTGCTGGTCAAAATGTAGGATTGTTAAATGAGTTCTTTCAGAAACTTAAGTAATTTGTAATTGTAGAATAGAATTAAGTAACCCTCGATCTAATTAATTAAAAACATCATTCTGAAAGAATTCATTTGCCAATCATATTGTCTTATCAGAATAATAATGACATCTTTCAGGCAAGACGAAAATGTTCTTATGAACTTCATTGAAGTTTTGGATGTATCCACATGGCTGTTAACATTGCTAACGTTCCTAACAATTCGCTTCGTTTTCTGTATGCGTGAAATGATGGATTCATACCAAGACATTCCGATTGTACCAATCAGTAATTTGGAAATATTTGGTTTGATTTTTAACCAGCCATTATTGCACAATCATAGCAGATATAAGACGCGCATGATCTATCTGTTAGGACTTCTTATGATGATCTACTTTACGACAATGTATTCATCTGGTATCATTCGTGCTCTTATATTACCACGGTACCATCATCACTTATTACAGTACCATCATCATGTATTAACCCTAAAATATTGCAGGTATATCAACGATTATAAAACGATCAAAGATATTTATGATGACAAATCGCTATCTTTGCTAAAAAACGATGATTTCAAAATTGTCCCTAAGGTTATGTTCAAATCTTCAAATGCGGTAACTATCTACATCTTTTTCAATAGTAATTCAGCAAGTATAAAATGCAATTCAGATATTAAATAACTGGTAATTAGGTGAGCTGTAGTAAATATAATTGAGAAAGCAAAAATTTAATATGTAATGCATCCAAACTCATGGACTCGTATTGCAGAAACTTTTTGGAAGAAATATACCGATCACTATAGCGACCCCAAAACAAATCGAGTCCAATCCGATGATTGCAATGCAGTTCAATCACGGTAATTTTATTTAACATTATGTCAAACAGTATCTGAAATTATATGATTGTAGATCATGCAATCACGAATATTAAATTACCGAATCATAGAATTTTGCCAGAATCGGGAACCTGGTATCTAACCAACTCTTATAAGCAAAGTTCGGCAGGAAGCTTAATAACATTTGAACAAAATTTTTACGAAATTACGATGCAAGCCGGATTGATAAATTTTTGGCTGGCAGAACAAGCACGAAAGAATCCAGATACATTTCCACAATACCCGTACACTTGGGAACCATATGAAGATCTGGAGTCGACTCCCTTGTCCTTTAATCACATCAAAGGTGTTTTGCTAATTTGGTCTTTGGGAATTGTTATTTCTTGCATACAACTTGCTTTGGAATGCTTTCTGAATAAGTGTGAATTCTATTTATGGTTGTGAATATCATCGTGTTTTAGCAATTTTGCAGTTTCTTTTAAGATCTGAAGAAACTAGAACTCAATATTTCCTATCTTGGATTGAAGTCCAATATCAACTTCATTTAAATGGTGGATAATTACATGTTTGTTTTTTTTGCAATATTATTGTGATAGATATGAAGTTTGTTCAAATAAAGTGTTTTGTAACATTATTTTCTGACACAAAAACTAAATTTAGCCTTTATTACGATCAATTGATTATCTTAGTCATATGAGCCATAATTTTGTAATCATTATATTGATAATGATGTAATTTTCTAGTAATAATACTCGTAACAAAACTACTTATGAATTCATTTTCCAAATTGAAATTCAAGTTTTGTTCTGAATTTGTGATTCCAAAAAGATCCTCTTATGAAATGACACGTGGTTAGAATCAATGAATCATATATCATTTTTGCAAGAAAATTCCAGGCCTTAGGTGAGAAAAATCCACGTGTCCCTTTAACGCATTTTTTAATTGACTGATTATATTTAATTTCAGGATTGTCAGTCCTTGATTACTAAATATAAAAATACAATAACAATAAAAATATAATTCTACCAAAGATTAATTACCATATATTAAAAAATTAAAGACGTTTATTCAAAAAATATCTAAAAGTAGGTACAAAGTAAAACTAGAGTCTTTCACTTGGTGAAAATACCATCAACAAATTGTAAGAAATTAAAGTCCGAGGATGTTAACTGCTCAATTTTATGGGCAATTATCGATGGGTGCAAACGTGTGAACATCCATTATATCCACCCATAGAAATTATCTTCGAGAACAAAAGCACAAACACCACAAACAAATACAATGTTGTCGAAATGAAGACTTTCAACACGATAACAGCACCATTTGTTCGACTATCCCGGAAATTTTATAACTATGTGTTCACTCATCATATATCTGCACTTTGTCAGGTGTCATCTACCATGTGGTTTGATGCAATTACCAATAAATTACCAAAAATGAAAAATGTAAATTATTGCATTTGTAAAAATTGAGTTTTTAAGCAATTTTTTCCATAAAGATTTCAAAAAGTTTATATATCTTTTTGAATCCTTATTTGTTAATATTATTACTTGATATTTGATGACTGATATTGTTGATATTTTTGCTACTTAAAAATTTAGTTCCTACCTTTGGTGATATTTGAAATGTTTTTTATTGTTTATTTGATAGTGATTCGAGTTGATGGCTTCATTATGACCAAAAAGAAGACCATCCACATCGTACCTGGAGGGTTTTATGTGGGTATTATAAAAGTGGTACTCTAATAAAAACATTTACGACCTACAAGCAGCATTAAAACAATGTGGACCGTACTGTTCTTTGGCCATCCATTCTCTTCCATTCGTAGCATCCATGGGATTTTTGTTTTTTTTTTGGTGTTTGAGTTTTTTAAATACGTTTACAACCCGCGAGTCGATTTTCGTCTTTTATGGCTATCAAACTGCAGTTTTATACATGTCATAATAGTCGGGTCGAATGCACATAAAGATCAAACACGATTAAAACGATTCCAAAATGTGCATTTTCGTGTTATCGGCTTTAATTCAATATTCTGGTCATAAATAATTCAACTTCCAATTTTTCAAGATTTCAAGAAAAATTAAAGGTAATTCAGATTAGTAACTTGCAGTTATGCAAATGCAATTCAGTTTGTAACAATTGTAATTTAAATTTGCTAAATAAAATTGAGAAAACATAAGAGTTCAAATGCAAATCAGATTAGTGCCACTTTTTGTTAAATAATTTTCATTTTTGATAGGTAAATTATTGTACATAACATGAAAATATTGACATTATTAATGCAGCAGTAATTATCACTCAGTTTATAATTAATACTTAAATCAACTTCAATGAAATCTAAATTACATGTAATACTTTCTGAATTTCAAATGACAATTTCGAATTTCATTTCATGAATCAATTAATCTATAACATTCTAAATTAAGTGACGTTTTCAAAATTACAATTCACAGATTTTTTGGCATAATAAGCTGACATCAAAAGAGATCTTCAGATCATTTATAACATCTTCACTCTGGAATTGAAATTGCAATAATTTACAAGATACATAACAATTTAGATTGTCACATAACTTTGCATCAGTGCATCAATTCGCATCGAATCGAAGAAAACCTGATGGTAAATTATCATAACGACCGAGTTGATATCACAAGAACTGATTCAAATTGACAAATCTGCTCGTTTTCCACTCGTGCCCGTTGGTTGCAATCAGGAGAAAACGCGGACGTTTTAATGAATGTCCCTCAATTGCATAAATATAACGAAACGAAACGAACCAAATGAATGATATAATAGCTAAAAGTTATGTGGCATTTGCGCACTCATCATGCGGGTAATTAAAAGCCATCGGAGTCATTGCATTACTTGTGGCTGAGGACTCCAACTTCGAAACTTATTACAACTTACAAATGTCATTTGAATGCCCGCTCCATTCTCATCGGACTTGCAGGACGATTAAGCAATGCGCGTGTATGTTGTTCGAACAAATAGGATTCGATAAACATGTTTACGTTTAAATGCATTTAATGGGCGACATAAATTAATCGCGTTCATCGAGAAAATTCGTATAAGTTGATGTTTGCAAATTTTTTTAATTGCATCTTGTATCCACAGACATTGATCAATTAAAAAATTGGTTCTGATTTTTAAATGTAATATCAAATGAATTTCAAATTTGCGAATTGGAATTTTGACAATGTCACATGAAATGTAATAGAAATTGTCATTTGAAATTCAGAAAGTATTACATGTAATTCAGATTTCATTGAAGTTGATTTAAGTAGAATTTATAAACTGAGGGATAATTACTGCTGCAATAATAATGTCAATATTCTGATGTTATGTACATAATTTACCATAAAAAATGAATTATTATTTAACAAAAAGTGGCACTAATCTAATTTGCATTTGAACTCTTCTGAATTTCATTTGACGTATTCTCAATTACGTTTGATAATCTGAAATACATTTAATCATTTTTGATATTAAACTTATACTTTCTCAATTATATTTACCAAATGAATTACAATTTTTGCAAACTGAATTACATTTAAAAATCTGAATTTCATTTGTTGGTCGTTTAATTACAATTTATCATCAGAATTCTTTCTGAAAAAGTTGCAAAACAATTCAGATGAAACATATCTTGGAAGGTAATCACAAAAAATCATCCGTTATTTTGTTGCTGTTGTTGTTATTTCTGGCATGCACATTATGCAACAAAAATAGACTCGAAAAAAAAATGACCGCCAACAACATCGTCGTCAGCATGCATGACAATTAATTAATGACGGCATTTCGCGGCTGACACGCCGTAATTGACTGTTTGTTCGAGTGGCCGAAATGCGCGTGTGAGATGACTTAAGCGAAGTTCAAGAGTTAATTGCGCAAGCTGTAATTAACTCGGCGTGCACTTGTTCTTTGGCGACGAGGCCAAAGAAAGGTGGCTCTTCTGCACGCACCTCAAGCCCAGAACAATTGTCCAATCAGGATCATTAGTTGGGTGGGTCACAATAGGTCAATAAAGTAATTTTTCATTTTCAATAAACTCAATTTTTAAATGAATGAGATTGACTGAAGAGTTAAAAGTTATGAGGTTGTAATTTGCTTCGAAAATTAGATTTTGTTTGAGGTAATTTATTTTTTGGTTGATTGTGGTAACATTTTGTTGCTGATTGTTGTAGATAATGACAAGTTGCCCGTTTACAATTGAGTAGTTGTAATGGTAGAATGCACGATGACAAAAAAGTCGGATCTATGGACAACTAAATTCCATTTGTCGGTTTTTTCTTTGTTTATTTCCCTTTTTCGCATCTGCAAATTTATTTCCAACTGATATTTTTGCAGACATCATAAAATTTCCAAAATATATCGAGTGAAGCACCTTCTTGAAATTTTTCACAAAATCTTTCAAATTTCTGTTCCTTGAAAAACTTTCAATTTGATAAAATTTCAGAATTTGCAAATTTGTTGAAAATCTCTAGTAATTTTTAAAATTTCTTTGAAAATCAAATTTGCACCCTGTATAAATTTGATCAGGTTGAAATCGTATGATTTGATGATGATGTAATCGATGAGTAAATAGCAATCAAACGCCCACACTACATACTCATACTTAAACTAACTGAACAACAATGCAATTCATTTACAAATTCAACCACACACACAACCACCACAAATGCAAATACTATATAACGTATCGAATCAATCTATTCATCACTGATTTGCATATCAATCAACATCAATATTTTGCGATCGACAGGAGTGTAAGTAAGAATTACAAATTGACATTCGAATAATAAAACTCTTTGGATTCGTCGACATTATCGGCAATTTGCATGCATAATTTCATTTGCCATCTGTTGCTAATTGCTAATTTGGTGTCTTCGAGGGTTCCATTCGGTGTGATTAATGAGGTATTATCGAATTTAACGCCTGTTTGGATACTAAATTACTGTTAGTTTAAGAATGATTGGAAATTTGCAAATTGCAAATTATAAATTATAAATTTTCGTTATGAAAGTAAAATTTTAATTGTTAATTATTTTGTAATTCATATTTCAATTTATCATTTGAATGATGTCAATTAATCAATTGATTTTTGAAATAAAATCAAAAATTCTTAAATTTTCCTTGATTTTTTAAAAATTTTTAAACTTTTCAATTTTCACATTTTTTTTTTAATTTTTAAAAGATATAATCAGTAATCACTCCACTGTTAAACATGTCAGTAATTACCATCATCATCATGTGTGGTATAAAAAATTGCCCATCAAATTCACTTCTTTCGCTTCCAAAAGTTAAAAAGTGTTGTTACATAAAAAGTAGCTGCAAATTTGAACCACAAATGATGGACACCTAAAAAGGGGTCATAAAACGCAACATGAAGGTATTCATTAGCAACCAACCACAAAATTGCAAACGTACGACCATTTAAACGACGTAAAACGTTCCAACTTTCTGGGAGTCCATGGGGAATTTTGACAGGGGTCTCCAATTTGGACATCGAGTAAAATTAAAAGTGATTTTTGGATGCCCTCGAAAAAACCAAAAACATTGTTGGTAATCATGCGACCCACAAAATACATATGCCCTTCTGTAATTTACTTCTTCAGCAAGAACATTAACCCTCTTGCTGTTAATTTGATTATAACTACCACTAACACCTTTCAAAATTTCAGCCAGGTGTTGATGAATGTTAAAAATTAACTCTCCCCAAAAAAGAAATCCTTTGGCAGAAAATAAAAACAATAATTTTAAAATGTAGTGTTTGTGGATGATTTAGTGATCTAAAGTTTTTTTTATTGTTTTTGGATGCAGATGATGATCAAAGAAATTTGTTTCACCTTTAAAATTTCGACCATAAAATTGATTTTTATTGCTGTGAGACATCGACATTTGCCGAAATTTTCAACGATAGCTTGAGGCTTTGTGCAATTAGCACCAATTAGAATTAATTAACGTACGAAATATTGCGCTCATAAAAATCCTGATGAGCTATAAATATGTTTTCATTTTGTCATCGAGGAAGTTTACAAGTTTACAAGATTTTATAACGTTTACAAGTTATTTTTTATTCAGTGTATTGTGAAATTTTTCCCAGACATTGTTTATTGCTGGGAATCATTTTAATTACACCAATAACCAATATAAATTAAAAAATTCCATTGTCATAATCAATTTCTTTAATCTTATAATTAAAATTATTTGTCAAACATAAAAATTGATGTTTTAAAATTTTAGAAATTTGATGGATTACATTAAAATATTATGTATAGCTTTATAAAAATTATTGAAACACTTGGTGGATTTTCTTATCAGATAATGATGGCTGAACAAACTCAACGTAGAACTTGTCAATGAAAGCAATTAATGGGCGTGAATTTGTTAAATAAATCATCGCATAAATCACGAGATAAATCGATTCTTCTTGTAAGTAAGCATGAAGCAATTCCAACTTTCAACACCCCGTTCTTATCGCAAATTTCTCATATTCATCTGTTTCTTTATTTCACAAAGGTATTTATTTGTTTGTTTTTTTGTTATTTGTTTTAGATTGCCTGCTCCCATAATTACAAACGAAGAGGACGAAATTGAATGGATCACGATCCAAGAAATCTTCAAGTTTATGAGGTTGCTGATTTTTATGTTGAAGATATTGTTGTTATTGTATGGTTATGGGTGTGGCTACAATGGTTAATCAATAAATCTATAATTAATAAATTATAACGTGCTAATAATGGAAGGAATTTTAGTAAGGAAATACAATGAAATTTTAAGGACAAATTGATAAATTAATCAATTTTCATATATTTTATGAAGAGATTCAGATTTTTAAATAAAATCTTGAATTGTAATCGTTTTTAATTCTGAATTTTATTTGATGTATTTTCATTTACGTTTGACTAATCTGAAATATATTTTATCATTTCTGATATTAAACTTATAACTTATAATTTTCTCAATTATATTTATCAAATTTGAATTACAATTGTTACAAACTGAATTAGATATAAAATTCTGAATTTTATTTGCTGTTCACTTAATTACAATTTCAAATCTGAATTGAATTTTATCCTGTGTAAAATACTATTAAAAAACTTAGACTTGGAAAAATTAGATTTCAACAAAATTTAAGTTCAATTTTAGCCAACTTAAAAAAATTCTAAAATTAATAATTAGCAATTTTTTGAAACCGTATAAATGTCTAAACTATTGAGGTTCATTCAATATTGAATCGTATCAAACTCAGAAAATAAGGTGTGTAAGACATTCGCATATTTGCACATTGAATTGAATTGCATTGGCTTGAAATTGGCATGCAATTCATGAACTCTATTTCAACTAAAACATTGGAAGAACGAAGATGCATGCAAAGACACTTTGCACGTGATTGCGATGCGTTCGGACGTTAATTGAAAGTGCCACATTAGCAATATTTATGTCTGCAATAGATGTAAGACAGATGGACCTTCTTCATCCATAGTTCTTCGTTTAAATGCAACTGAGTTTGCAAACTGATTGAAATTGCAAACTTATTCAACCATCAAATACTTTTTCAAGAAACATATACATCATTAATTTCTCTAATATAATTAATAGCAAAACTGATTTTCTAATTACAATAAGTAATTAGTGATTTTATTCATTTTTTTTTGGTTGGAGATTTAACAGCTATCGAAGAGAGTTTTGAAGAAGTATGTTTGAATGAAGGCGTGGTTGGTGATTGTATTCCTTGATACTTGACTAAATCCCACGTTTATTTGTCTAGAAATCTTAGAAATAAACCATATGTTCCTAAATTTAAAACTAACAAGATGTTTCTGAATGCATCTTTTGAAGATCTCTTAAGATGTGCCAGATTTTATTCGATGCATTCAAGAATGTTTTCATGGCTTAAGAAATTATTAATAACCGTGATTGATTCAACATAATAATTAATTAATTTTTTAATTATTTACTTTCTTCCTTTTTTTGTAACAATTCCAAATTTTCTATTTGAATTGCGATTTTTTGCAATAATATAAAAACATAGAATAAATATGGAAATACAAGTTAATTACGAAATAATTGATGAATTATTACATACTCGATGATTCATCATTCATTCCCAACTTTTAATTAAAAATATGTAATTACATTTTAATTAAAGACATATTTTCTCACATATTCAATATGTAAAACAGGGACAATTTCCGGAAAATATTTGTTGGTAATTTATGATATTAATAAATGAACCAACTGAAAATAAATTAAATAAATTGCAACCTTCGGGTGAATTGCACTGAATTGCAAATTCATAATTAAAACTCCCGAACAATATAATCTTCCCCGAAATTTTTACGTTTTAATTACATTTATTACCATATTTTCATCATATTCATTACACCAATGAGAATAATTAATAGCAAATAAATACAATGCACAGATATTTTGCATTCATAATGGAAATTGCAATATCAGAATCAATATATTTTATTTTATATTGTATTTTTCATGCTTTTGGGGGCAGCTAATATAATAAATTAGCAATTGCATTCATTCAAATGAAAATGAAATGCTCGTGCGTGATGAGTGAGTTTTTCATTACATTACATTTCGTTTGCTTCAAGCACATATGATTGATAAACGTATCCATGAATAATCGTTAGCCTCATCAGCTAACTGATAATTCGTGTACATGCGATGAATGTCAAGGTAGAAGGATAATAAAATTATTTGGCTGGGTGGAGGGGGAAAGGGGATTAAAGGACCTCACGGTCACTAAATTTATGGTGATTAAGTATATTTCACATTATATCTATATGTAAATACGTGAGAGATAAGGTTTTATCATTTAGACTAACTATGTAGTTACTCATTTGAGGGTTGAGAGGGCTTTTGGGACTGGGTGGTCTTCGATTAATTAATCCCTAGGGATTTCTTCCTGTTAGGTGTTTCAGAAACTTATTTATTAAAAATATTTTCTACTGGATATATTCTTGAAGAATTCAGAATGAAATTTATATAGTTTATTGCATGGTAACAATAAGAAAAAGTAATATTTACTTTTTTACAAGAATTTATGTAATTTCAAATATTTACTTTGTTTAAATAATAGGTATATATCTAAAGATTATCTATCCTGGAAATTTAATAAAAATTGTGGATTTCACATCCTGAAAGTTTGTGAAATTAGAATAGATATATCCTTGAACTTTTCAAAAAGTTTGTAACTGTTATGAAATTTCATTTCAAAAATTAATTTTATCAACAAGAAGTTGTTTATTACAATATTTTGAAATATGAAATAAAGAAATATTTAAAGATTTCCAAATCAGCTAAATAATCCTTTGGTAGATTTTTCTTACATAAGGAAAAATTCCATTTCCAAAAATTCAATAAGTTTCTGAATTGATTTTTATTTGTCCAAATTCGAAGCAAAATTCTGCTTGTTTCCAAAATCAAATTTAATTAAGTCATTAACCATTTGAAAGAATATTTAAATAGCTATAAATTTCAGAAGTTTCATCTTTATCAATCGAGTCATTTGGAAAATATTTATAATCAAAGAAAATTATATATTTTCAAGGATAGAAATTTCAATCTCCAGTTTCAAACACAAAATGAGGAATTATTCTTTTTTTCCATAAAATATTAGACATTTCCTTTTATGAATCTTCTAAAAATATATAAATATTGCTATACTTCGATGTAATAATTATAAATTGTCCCAATATTTCTGCAAAGCATTTTTTTTGTATTTGAAATACAGAATCACTGATAAATTACATGTTTCTAAACAAAATAAATTGAGTTTTTATGGGTAGATTAAATCGAAATAGGGCTCATTTTAAGGAAAATTTTAGCGTCTATAAATGTTGCAAATTTCATTTAAATCGACAAATTCATTTAAAAGTTATGCTTATTTTAAATGACCAGCTGTCTTTGCAAGAATTTAAGATATCAAATTTTCTTTGTTATCAAATGAAATTTTCATACTTTCACCAGAAAAATGAGGGCTCATTTTAAAGATAATTATATCATCAGGTATTGTTGCAAATTTCTTTTATATCAACACATGCATTTAAAAGTTATAGTTGTTTAAATGACACGATGTTTTTGCACGAATTAGAGGAGTAAAATTTCAATTGTTATCAAATGTAATTTTCCTAATTTTTCCAAAAATGAAGACTCATTTTAAAGATAATTTTATCATCTTTAAATGTTGCAAATTTCATTTAAATCGTCATATTCATTAAAAAGTTATAGTTGTTTAAATGACAAGATTTTTTTGCAAGAATTTTAGGATCCAAATTTCAATTGTTTTACAAATAAATTTTTTATAATTTTACCATAAATATAAGGGCTCATTTTAAACATAATATCATCATCTATAAATTTTGCAAATCTCATTTAAATCGACATATTAATTAAAACGTTATAGTTGTTTAAATGACAAAATGTTTTTGCAAAATTTTAAGGAGTCAAATTGTTTTCAAATGAAATTTTCAAAATTTCACCAGAAATTTTTTTATCAATTACTCATATTTTCAAAAGTGATTACTAAGTATACTTTTTTTCCAAAAAATTTAAGTTTCTCTGAAAATATCCTCATATTTTCCTTCAAATATCTCTTTTTGGGCGTCATATGTAATTTGTCCATTTAAGAAATGTACTTTGGCATTTCTCATCACTGAAATTTATTAATAATAAATAGAAAGCATAACTTAATTAATTTTCAAATAAAATAAAATTTGATAAATTAAAATTTCAACAACATAATTTCCCATGAAGAATGTAAAATTTACATCAATCAAAGATGACAACCAACTATATAGAGAAATTCGCATGTTTGAAAAAAACACACTATCTCTCTAATTTACACCCATATCCATCTAAATTTTTGACAATAATAGCATCCGGCACATTGTCTCGTACACTTACGCACTGAATTTATAGTGCCAACTCGAAAGCATCGGTTATTTATGCTCGTTTTCGTCCGCATCCAACATTTCCGTGCGAGACCTCTAATGATTTATTTTTGATGATACACCCATACATGCGCACGCACGAGATCCTCATTTCCCTATCCAGATATCCAGCGAGATACCCGCACTCTTCGTATAATTCGCGCGGATGGACGCGATGCGAGTTTTGAGTGCACACTGCGTGTGTTTTAATAAAGTGTGTCCAGTCACGTTATTGCCCAGCATACATACATATACGAACGACCATCCCATTGCAAGCCGAACGAAAATAACTCAAACAACATGCCATCTCACTACATAAACATATTCCACTGGATGTCCCAACAACAGCAACCAAATAATCAATTAGTTTTAGCTTGTAGTGCGAGTTTTTGGAAAAGTTTCAAAGTTCGAATTTTTCAAAATTTCAAAAAGTTTTTTTGGAAATTTTGGTTGGTTTTGTAGAGGAGGATGTGTAGTAGATGTCATACATCAGGTAGATCATGCAAATATGATCAGAAATGTGCGTGGAAGTGGAAATTCAGGTGTGGCCATTCCGACTACTACGATCAACGCTAATACTATATAGTAATCAAGTTAATACAATTGGCTTCCATTGCAAGCAACTCACTGGATGAGTAAGTGCACAATATTGTATGCTCATCGCAAATTAGTTGTCGGAATCGGTCGGGTATTTGCTGAATAATATTCAACGATTATTCAAATTAAGTCGCAATCGAATTATCTACTCCTACTCGTTTTGGAAGCTTCCAGGAGAAAGTTTAACTCATCTCGTAATGATTTATTTCGATAAATTGAGGCAGGTAAAATTATTAAATTTGTTGGGAAAGTTTTCATTAGTTCAAATCTTTGAAAACTCACATGGAGTTTCTTGTACCTATTCGAAAATTTTAATTAATATTTTAGGTGGAAATTAAAATATGACAAGGATCAAAAGTAGTTTTACTTTGATATCAAATTGATATAGGATATTTTGAAAAATACTGATTAAAATTTCTTTGAAAAATTGTAAAATTTTAAAAAGTTAGGACTGATTTTAATTGTTTAGTTTCTGTACATTTTTTGATAAGTTTGGTTAGAGATAATTTTACGAATTTCTAACCGAATTCAATTAAGTTTTGACTGAATTATAGTGTATTTAGTTATCTATTTCCTTTGTGTTTAATTTTTTTCTTTGTAAATACATTAGTCAAACAATAAAGTTAATTTTGATTTCATACCAAAATTTTATCATTTTTTACATTGAAATTCAAATTTTTGGATTTTTTTAGAAAAATTTTACCAATTATGTAATGTATTCATAAAGATAAATAATTTTTAAGAATAAACCATGTTTATATCAAATTGACAAAATTTTGTAACTTATTGAGAAATATTGTATTATAAATTTTTAATTGAATTTTTGTGTGTTGTAAATAATCAAATAAAATTTGAAATAGTAATTAAAACATAATAAGAAAGAAAAGTCGTTCCACTTTGATATCAAATTGAAGTATGATATCTGAAGTATATTACTGATTAAAATTTCATTGAAAAATTCCTAAATCTTAAAAAGTTAGAGCTTAGTTTATTTGGATTGTTTTTCGAAAATGTTTCTGAAGTTTGATGGATAATAACTCCTCCAATTTTTATTGAAATTATATCAAAGTTCCACAAAATAATAGTGAATCTAAGCAATTATCACTTGTTAGTTAACTTTTCTTGCAAAATTTAAAATTCTCGAAGATATGAAGATTTTTATGATTTGATATTTAAATTTAGTTATTCTATATATCAAAATTCCAATGTAACTTTTTATTTGGATATTTCAAGATGTATCCAATGGTAAAAATTGATAACTGAATTTCAACATTATTATCAGATAATAGATACATAAATGTTATTGATTAACTGTATTTTTTTATCCAATTTTGCAATTGATTGGAAATTTTTTGATTTATTTAAAAGTTGAATGAAAATATTAAAATTTTCTAAGGAGATTTACAAGGAGATAAGGAAATATTAGGCGGTAAATGTTGCAGATTAATAAACAATAATATGTTGGATTTTATTGTTTAAAATTACAATTGAAAATATCAAAAAATTGAAAAGTTTTGACCAATTTCTTTTGTGTTGTTTTAGAAAAAGTATAACCCTGTTTTTTTGTCCATAAATGGGCCATTTTTCATCAAAATAATTTCTAATTTTTATTAATTAGTAGTATATTAAGCATCTTTTTTGTATCTTTGATTTTCTTCCTTGGGATCAGAAACAAAAACCAAAATTTTTTAATATCACTGAGCATAAACTTTAATTTTTAATTTCTATACTGTAATCTAAATGTAAGGTGACTTTTCGAAAAGAAATTTACTAATTATTTAATATTTTCAAAATGATATTAATTTTTGATGATCTCCCCTGTTAGAAAATATAGAGAAAATATGTTGTTCGAGTTAGAACCAGTATAAATACATAAATAAAAAAGAAATATATTCCAACGCTAAAAATTAATTAAACGCTACAAATTCCATGAACATTTCCTCGATTGCCAAACAGAAATTATGAAAATGTAATGATTAATAGACGTCTTCGTGAAAATAACCACTAAATTATTACCCGGCTCGAATTACGAGCCGAAAACGACATGAAACGAAACGAAATGAAGCCAAACCATTGAAAACTAACTAGCACCTAGTGTGCATGCATTGGTGGCTGTAGGCTTAAGCGCAATGTGCGTGGGATTAAGAGATCGTATCACGTTTTGAATTATTAATGAATTAATTAGAATAAATTTTCGAGTTGATTCTAATCGGCTTTGGAGCGCTAATAATATGATATTTGCACATTCGTACACGACATCTCTGCATATGACGACTCATTCGCTCGTTTCCTTCATCTACCGACTTGTTTACTACATATACACATATTTACAAATACATACAAGTTTGCTAATTAAAATTAAAAGACAAATATTAAGCACGAGGATATTTATTTTCTGTTTGGGCGCATGTTTACGCTCTTATTTATTGCTGCTATTTGTGGAGGGAAAATGCAAAGTAGAAATGGTAGAAATTTATGGGCTAAAACAATGGGATGGTGTACAATAAATAATAGGCACAATGGATGCAATTCGTGTTGGAAGAAGATTAAAATTTGAATTTGAAATCAAAGGGATTTGTTCAGATTTCGTTTTCTATTGTACGCTCACGCAATTTGCAATAAGCTTAAGTTTAATTGTTTAAATCGCCTTATTTGGATGTTTATAAACAATAATACGATTTGGATGGATTTCATTGTCATATTTGTATTATTGGATTTTCATATTTTATCCCACATTTTTTCTCTTATATTTTATTAAATGTTAATAAAAAACTTCTTAAAGTTATTCAACTACAAAAATTACAACAAGTTTTATGAAATTTTCAAAATTTTTCCACAAACAATAAACATCATTGATGTGATTTCTTATATAGAGTGTGGCAGAAATCATAAAATTCATCCAATTTGCTTTATCCCTTGATTTTTAAATTTTGCATTTTTCATGAAAATTTGCTTAAATTCATATTATTTTTTTTGAAAATTTTTAAGAGTGTCTGATTTCGTAAATTGCGGTATTTCAAGTGAAAATACCATTGAAATGATTTAGTATGCAGAAAAAAAAATTAAATATCACTGACAGATGAACGAAAAAGCAAAGAGAAATTTGAAGTCAAAGATTAACAACGCTACAAGCGCTCTGACAGTTTCAAAAATACACGTTAGCATCTCGTTCGTGTTTATTCTAAACGAAGCATGTCCCAGAATCGAGGAAGTGCTCGGAAATTTGTGAAAAAGAAAAATGACCGTTCGTCCAGCACGCATAATGATTAGAGTTGTACCTGTCAATCTTTGTCACCTGGAGCATATCTTCATAGGAAATCCTCATCCTCGCCACGTTGCTAGGACAATTTAATCATCTGACATTACTTAGTGATAAAAGATCTAACAACATATTTCTATGATGGCTCTTGGTAAAAAAATATAAACAGAAGTTGAATCTTTGCTCGAAAATAGACCATTGAAATTTTTTGACAAATTTAGCCCAAATGTATCTTGACATAAAAATTATGTGCGAACATGAATAACAGACAAGGAAACGAAAATTAAAATTAAATAAAATTCCTAGTTTACTAGTATGGTTCTTGTTAACTCGTGAAAAATTTGAAACAGTTGGAAAACTTATAAAATAATGGAAAAAGAACATAAATAAAGATATTTTAAATAAAGTGCAATTTAGATTATAAATTGTAATTAATTGAGTAGCAAATGTAATTCAGATTTTTATGTGTAATTCAGTTTTTCGGTGCAACAATTGTAATTCATTTGGTAAGTATAATTGAGAATGTATAAGTTTAATATGAGAAATGATTAAAGATATTTCAGATTATCAAACTTAATTGAGAATACATCAAATGAAATTCAGAAGAGTTTATAATTCAGAAGAGTTATTTTTTGATAGATAAATTATTGTACATTACATCAGAATATAATTACTGGTTTATAATTACTACTTAAATCAACTTCATTCAATTGAATCTGAATTTCAAATGACAATTTTGAATTACATTTCTGGAATTAAAATTACATTTGTACATTAGGAATTAATATAATATTTATAAAATTAAAGAAAAAATAAAAAAATTAAAAAAAATAATGGAATAAAATAATAATAATTGACTCCATTTGTAGTAGTTGAGTACTTTTATATCATGCCATGAAAATTTATTAGACATAACTAATAATTATCAAAAAAAGGGTAATATTTATAATGGCAAAATTGTAATGCTAAGAATAAAATTTATTATGAGTGGGACATATTAAAGAAAGGTACCAAGAAATTTAGTATTCTTTGAAACAAGCAACTAAAACCATGTTGATTGGATTAGAAATTGTTTTACCATTCATTTTAAGCACTTACATGTCTGATTCAAGACACATCTGTATTATACATAATCTCTACAAAAGCAAATCAGATGTGGATATATTTGCAAATATATCAGCACCAATCTCAATCGTTTCTGTAGCACATAAAAAACCATCGAAAAAATTATCCAAATTGATAGAAGCTTGTGTATTGAATGGCAGTGATTACATATTTCTGGTTGATAGAAAACATTACCCCGAATTTATAACCTTCAAATATATCAAAAGATCTGCAACAACCACAGCGAAAGGTCGAAAGTTGATAATGATCACCAATGAATTAAACAACAAAAATAACAACTTTTTGAACGGGTTTATTGATCAAATATTGATTATTGTTTTGGATTTCAATGATAATAAAACCAAATGTTATCTGTATAATTATAATAGTTCGGTTAATTTTGTGGGTTTTTTGGATATCAAAAATAATTTGCATTTAGATATAAGGAATGATTTATTCCCAAATAGAACTAATATGATGGGAATGAACATTAAAGTATTTTTGTTTCCTGCAACACTGAGTAAATATTTGACATATGATAATGGATTTGTTCTAAAACAATATGAAGCATTCGCAAAATTTTACAATTATACAGTTATAATCGTTGGATATACAGAAGGTTCACATAGTTTGAACTCCAAATATGCTTTATTAATTGGTAATACATATTCCTTAGTCATCAAAAATCGAATTTGATAAATATTTTTAATTTTTTACAGGAAATTCCAACAGTCTATCAGCTGATAAAAAATTTATACATTCATGGGAAGAAATTGTATTGATTGTACCACAGCCAGAGTAAATAATAACAAATTATTATCAAATATGTTCAAATCAAAAATTATTTGTTATTGTTTAATTTGCAGGGAAGATAAAAATGTTCTTTCGAATTTCCTTCAAGTTCTGGATGTATCTGTATGGATACTAACAATTACTACATTTCTTATGATACGAGTTGTCTTTTATATTCGTGAAATAATTAGCGAGACTTCAAATCTATCAGTCAATAATTTGGAAGTAATTTGTCTGATTTTGAACCAACCTTTACAACATCTACATAACGATAACAAATCGCGAATTATCTATCTTCTAGCTCTAATTATGATGATTTATTTTTCAACAATGTATTCATCAGGTATTTTACAAGCACTTATTCTTCCACGGTAATTGACAAAATATTCTTATTACTGATTGCGTACTAATAAGTCTTTTAGTTATGTTAAATATTGGCAAATTGTTGATGATGTTGTCAACGACGAATCACTTTATTTATTATATGAAAAGAACACATTTAAGTATGGAGTTACTCTTTCAATTGCTGAAATTGTGGTATTATAAAATGTTATTTAATAATTTCAAATTGGCTAAAATGATTCGATATTTTCAGGGACGTTTTGAAAGAAAATTACCAGCACTTGGTGAAATCGGTCCAGAAGAAAAACAAAATTATTTCTATTTCGGGTTACGTTACCATGCGAGTATGTTACAAAATTATAATTTGAATTACTAATATCAACTTTTGATTGCTTTTTATTGCAGATTATGTGCGGACGCAGTTCCTATTAAAAAATCATAGAATTTTGCCGGAAGTTCTTGCAAGAACACCGAATTATTTGGGTTGCCCGAGCTGTTCGACTCCTTGTATCCATTTTATGGAATTCCAGAACCTTCTGGACCAATCTGGACTGGTGCAGTATTGGGCAATGAAACAAATGCGAAATAATGGATCGCCATCATATGAATTTTACCAGAATTCATTCGATTGGGAACCAAATCAATACAGCGAATTAACAAGTTTATCATTTAATCACGTCAAAGGCGTTTTGTTGGTGTGGTTTTTTGGAAATTTGATTTCTTGTATGCGATTTGCAATCGAGTTTTTTATTGCTAGATGTGAATATTATTTTTGGTTGGATATTTAATTTAGTTCAAATAATAAGACATCTTTTAAATGATGTCATTTTTGTGAAGGTTTCAAATTTTCAGTCACAGTAAATTTTGAATCAAATAACAATTTACCACTTTTCAATCAAATAAAATTATTTAAAAAGTTTAAATTATTGTTTTAATTAATAGCTTTATCGATCAACACCGTTTATACCACCAAATGTAATTCAGTTTTGTTAAATAATAATTCATTTTTATAGGTAAATTATGTACAAAACAGAACATTGACATTATAAATTCAACAGTAATTATCACTCAGTTTATAATTACTATTTAAATCAACTTCAATAGAATCAGGATTACATTCGATATTTTCTGAATTTCTAATGAAATTTTGAATTACATTTCATGATTCGAAGTTACATTTTTGCATTCTGAATTAAAAGTGACTTTTTTTGATTACAATTCAAATTTGAAATTCATTTGATATTTTCTCAATTACATTTAAAAATCTGAATAACGTTTCCCTTTTATTGAAATTGAATTCAAGTTTTCTGAATTGCACTTGAATATCTGATTAAAATTATTATTATTTGAGAACTGACTGTAGATGTAATATTTCTTCACTCACGATGTTAGAATTCACTTATCAGAACGTGTAAGTTGTCCATTAAACTGGAAGCATGGTGGCCAACAAATTATATCTCACCAATTGCACTCCAGATAATACTCGTCTCAGACACATTGCCATTTGCCAGTTTTGCACAGCAAACATCCTACTTCCGTTCATAAACTAACCTCTTATTCACACCTTCATCGTCCAACAAATTACCAGCAAGTTTTTGAAATGCAGCCCTCATACATTCTTACCACAACTTTCATACAAAATTATATTCTTTTCCAAGAAAGATTCTATATAGTCTCTATGAGGATGACATTTTGCAAACACTCTGTGGAAATGTGCAGTTGAATATCTTCGACGAGCGACTATTAAACCACCTGTCGATTTATTTATGCGACACTTATCTGCATGTAGACGCGGTAGCTGCTCGCGCCAATAAATTTCGTTGCTAAATTATACCAGTATGTGTTCGGTTATAGTTTTATGCTGGAAAAATGTTCGGCCGACGATCGCGATCCAATCGATTTCAGCCTGGCAATTTCTAATCGAATTTATGCTGGTTTTCCATGGGAAATCGTAAAAACACGATTCGCGCGCAAAACTAATGAATGCATGCAAAAAAAAAGCAGGCGAATAACTACCGTATTTAAATGACTTGCTGATAAGAAAATGACATTTACCTATCAGAAATTTATCGTCATTTAATCACAGTTTAGTTGAAATGTTGAAATGTAATTTTCTCATTTCCAATTGAAAAATTTCTTTGATTTATTTATTGATTTAATACTTTCAATAGCAACATTTCATTTATTCGCTAATATTTTTGAATTAATAGTATTCTACTAATTCTTAAACCATTCAGTTTGTATTCCAATAATTAATTAATTATTGATTGACCTTTTTGCAGAAAGTTCACAGGAATAGTTCGTCAATTATGGACAGTCCATATTGACGGAAAAGAGCAATGAAATGAAATGTTTATATAAGGACTTGTTTGAGTTGGGTTTGTTGTGTGTGATTTTCACATGAGAGCCAAGCCCCAGATTCAATTACATGGTGCATTCAATGTCTTTCATTCGTCACAAAACCGACACACACGACAACCGGCACAAAAATACACTCTGTTCAATAAACCCACACATATTAGTAAATACTAATAACAATGCTACTAATTGCAAGTATCTAATTACATAGTTCAATCGAAGATTAACAAAGCCAGAATTTGGAAGGAAAATGTGAAGGAAAACAATAGTTGAATGATCAAAAATGAGTAATTGTTATTGGAGGTTATTAAAGTTTATGGACGAACTGTATTTATTGAATGCAACAAATTTAGAGACTCGCCCATTATTAGTTAATGCCCTACCCATTTGATCATGATCATGATCACGATCACAATCGTCATATATGGTATAATTCCATGAAAGAAATTTGAGAAAAATAAGGAATTTGTTTGAGAAAAAATTCAGTTTAAAGTTGCAAATGAATTTCAAATTGAAGATTGTAATCCAGAAAAACTCACTTTTAATTCAAAATGCATAAATGTAATTCCAAATCATGAGATGTAATCAGAACTTTTCATTTGAAATTCAGAAATTTTCCCAAGTAATTCAGATTTCATTGAAGTGATTTAAATATTAATTATAAACTAAGTGAAAATTACTGCTGCATTAATAATTTCAATATTCTGATGTTATGTACAATAATTTATCTATCAAAAAATGAATTCTTATTTAACAAAATTATATTTCCCAAATAAATTACAATTTTTGCAAATTGAATTACATATAAAATTCTGAATTAAATTTGCTGGTCGTTTAATTAGCAAGATTTTTTTGGAAAAAATTCTGGAATCATTTTGAAATTGACATGTGAAATTCGTTACGAAATAATTCGCAATTACCACCTTCAGTTTTCTCGTTCGAACACTTTCTCGTTCGTTTTTCTCGCGCTCGATCGCGCGCCTCAAGCCGTGCAAATTATTTACGACACATTCACATATTATTAGTTATTATTTATTATTCCAGCGAGCTATCACGGCCTACGTTCACCGCGCATGTCTCATTCATTCCGCGCGCATTTAATAAGCTCCCTTTCCGTTTCAGCAAAGCGATCAATTCGTTCGCGAATTGCAAACGCGCGGCGCGTACGGGCGCTGATCTCGTCGCCGAAATGTCGTAATTTGCGATTTGCTGCCTGGTGTAAAATTGAAAATTGCTAATCAATTGCCCGACCGGCGATCCTGCCGGCTGTAATTTCCGATAGCGCATGCATTATGAGCGCGTAAATTATTCGCGCATTGCGATTACGAACGCTGCTCGCTCGCTTGCAAATTCGAGATGCGAGCTGCACCATCTCATAAATTGTTGATGTTTATGTATGTACTTGCTCATCTTGGGATTTACCCATTTTCATACAGCAATTTTCTTCGAGTAGGCTGCAAAATGTTTGCAGAAAAATTGCAACAATTTATTCAACAAATATTGCATTTTTCAGATTTCAAAATATTTATGATTTCTTTACATTTTTATCGTCAATATACATTTCGTTTTGGTCGAATATTTCTTCAACTAATTTTGATTTTAATTACAATTTCCCAGTTAATTTACAAATTTTCAAAGACAATTTTGCAAATATTACTTCTTAAAAATGCACAAAATTATCGTGTAATCATTGAATTAAATCATTAATTATGAATAATCCAAAAAAATGGAAATTTTAATCAGGGCAATTAAAAGGTAGAAAAACAAAAGTTAAAATTTCATTTAAAAATTCAATTTTGCATATTAATTCATCGATTTAATTGAATACAAACCCCAAAAATAAAAAAATCAAATTTATTTTACATACCATACACATTAATATCATTAAATTAATTTGAAATCACAGAAAATCAATCGCAAAAATTGCAAAATTGCAAATACAAGTTATTACCTCCGTTTGATCATAATTAATAAACTTGTTTCCTTCATTTCAATCGCCAATCATCATCCACTAAGAAAATTTCCTGTTCTCTCATTCATAACAAATTTCCTTTCAGTTTTTTTGTCTTTGATCTTAAATCTGGATTTCAATGAATTCAACTTTATTTACAATTTCCTCTACAAATCTAAAACTGACATCAATATCAAATGCAAAAACAAAAAATGAAACATTCATTGATTAAATTTTCTTGGATACAACTTTTCAAGAAGTCAATGAATATAACGAACTGAAGATATCATCAGAATCATCATCAAGATCATTGATTCATCTAATAAGAAATAAGAACGTCATTTGGAGCTGTTGATCACTGATCACATTGCTTGATGATGTCGATGATGAAAGAGTGGAAAATTGCCACATTGCAACAATATACCATCAATGTTTTCCTAGCTCCTTCTCATTTTATCGATCCTTCGTCTACGATCGATCAATTCAGCGATCTATGTGCATATGCAGATCGATCTCATCAACGGTGCACCATCAATCGATTGATGATGGCCGACGAAGACGATGGATCTAATATCCTAAAGTCGTTTTCATGGCGATCAATCGTTTCGCGATGAATCAATGAATGAAGAGCAAAAATGAATGATATACTCAACCGGAAGTTGATGATTAGATTTAAACCAAGATGGAAATTACAACCTGATGATTTTTTTGGCTTCTTAAAAAATGTATTCAAAAAATTGAAGTTTCTTCTAATGATTTATTTAAAAAATTATAAATTTGATTCATGATAATTTCGATTAAATTTTTGATCTAAGTTTATGTTTGATTTTCTCATCTTTATCAATTTGTAAAAGAAGAAATGAAATTAGAAGATATTAAAAATGTGTTTACAGTTTTGTGGCTAATTAGTTGATGGATTAATTAGCAATTCATCCTGTCGGCAATTTATAGACAATTTAATAGCTCCAAGACGTTCAACATCAATATTATATGTAGTAATAGGTTTGTTGCTTCCAGGCTTCGGATTTCAATATTATGAGGTATTATTCCAAGCAATAAAACAAAATATAAGACTCGAAGAGATAGTTGCTAGTCATCATCAGCTTTCATGTTAGCTACTGGTAATCAATGCATGCATGTTAGAAATCAATTAACACAATTGTTAACAGCTAATAAATGATGAAAATCACTTTATCTTTTTCTATAATAAGTGATTAAAATTCAATATTATTTATATGGGAAATTAATCATAAACTTTATTCAACAAGTGAGAAAAATAACACCTTTTATTTCACTTGTGATTAAAATGAGTGACAATTTGTGAATTAAAGTGCTGATTACTATTTTTGAAAATATTTAAAGTTTGTCATACGAAAGTTGAACTTTTGGCTTTTTTGAAATATTATTCACACGAGAACTTATTCACAAAATTTATTCAACAAATGAGAGAAATAGTTCTTTTTATTTCACTTGTGATTAAAATGAATGACAATTTGTGAAATAAAGTGCTGATTACTATATTTGCAAATATTTAATGTTAATCAAACCAAAGTTGTACTTTTTGTATTATACGTTAGTTTTCGAACATTAATTTTAAATTTCTATTCTCATTCATTCTAATGTCTTTTACCAGAATTAAAATATAATCTATAATCTAAAAATTGTAATATAAAATTAACGAATAAATTTTAATTCAAAATGAAATGTGTTTAAATACGTATTAATTTTTTTATTGGATTTGATTTAAAAGATAAATTAATTGGTGACTTAAATTTTCAAAAAATTTCAAGTCATAAATCATTATTTTGATCACAAGTCAATTTTATGAGATTTTAGATGTAATAAATGTGATTTTTCATAAACAATTTTAACCTCTAATGGTTCTAATAATAGTATAATAATATGATTATATTTGTTGTAAATATGTAAATTTTTAGAATAGTATTCAAGTATTTACATCATTAATATTCGTCAAAATTTAAAGTGACATTATCATTACAACATTATTGACACTTTTCAAAAGTAAATTCCAAATGATTAACACAATCATGAATTCATTATAATATACAATTTATTACCCAAAAATATTAATAAGCAAAAAAAATGAAGTTAACATATTTTATTTTATTATTTTCGAAAATAAAGTTATTGGTTGAAATTATAACACTCAACAATTACAAATGTTTATAATTACATTTTTCTGATAAAATTACTGAATTGTCCACATTGAGACATTGTAAATTGCACCAACAACAATGACAACAATGTTTGTTTGAGCCATTGTCTCTAATTTATTTTAATGAACATGATGGAAGATGTCACTCTTCATTAGGTCAGCTGCACTAACGCGTTCAGATGACTGGTATTTTCTCATAAATTTACAAATTTACCAAAATTACCAGCCAACGAAACAAATACTATAAACAACCATAAATTAGTCGAATGCATTCAATTAAAACAACAACCCAGAAGAACGTCCTCTTTAATAAAAATGTGAATATGAATATACAATTTTAAAATTAATTAGGAAATATGCAAGTTTATAAGTGTAATAAATTAATTTAGAAATATCAATTAATTATAGTTTTTTTTTTAATTTAATTCTTAGAATGTCATAGAGAGAAACCGTTACATTTTGGTTTTGAAATCTAATTTTTTGTTGTTAGTTTTTATATTTTTGTAAATTTACATAAAATTATGGATTGTTAATTAATAAGTGACAGAAATTAATATGCTTTCGAATATAAATGTCATCTGTGATTTTAATACTGATAAGAAATGATCAACGTCTTTAAAATATTTGCAAAAAATATTTTGCAAGAGTGTACACATTTTGTAAATATTTGATTTCTTCAAACTCTTTATTTATGGCTACTTTTCTAATAATAATTCAGAAAGTATTAGATCTAATTCAGATTATAAATTTTAATTGAAAAATAAGCAAATTTATTAAATTTTTATATGTAATTGATTAAATTTATTTCAGATTATCAAATGTAATTGAGAATATATCAAATGAAATTCAGAAGAGTTCAAATGCAAATTAGATTAGTGACACTTTTTGTTAAATAATAATTAATTTTTTGTTAGGTAAATTATTGAACATATTGACTTTATTAATGCTGCAGTAATTATCACTCAGTTTATAATTACTACTTAAATCAACTTGAATGAAATTTGAATTACATACTTTCTGAATTTCAAATGACAATTTCAAATTACATTTCATGGTTCGAAATTACAATTGTGAATTCTGAATTAAAAGTTTTCAAGATTAAAATTTACAGATTAAAAATTCATTTGATTCTCAATTTCTTTTACAAATCCGAATTACATTTCATCTTTTCTGAAATTCAATTAATATTTTCAGAATTTTATTTCGACCATATGAATACCCATTTTTGTAATCAATCAATAATCAATAAAAAATCAAAATTGACTTGATCTTTCGTACAAATTGATCATGATGATCATGATGACTAGAAAAACTGGCTACTTTTGGACAAATTGCACCAAACAACTCGAATTACTACATCATCCTCCAGAGTTCTTTGACCAACTTGCTCAAACTTACCTCTTGCATCGTCGAATCAACCTGCGAGAATCCCGTTTGCCTATAAATGATAATAAACACTGAAAGAGCCGTACGAACGTACGATTACAACCAACAAGACGACGACGAAGAAACTTCTTCGTCGACCGACCGGTTCGATGCGGTTCGACCATCATCCATTGGAAATTGAACATTTCCTACGATGTCCACTCGAAAACTCTCTCCAAGTTCTTCCGAAGGGTCAAGGACATTCCCATTAATATCCACTCATACTCCACGATTCGATGTCTTCTTTTTCGGATGGCGAAGATGAAAAATCGTTGCTGTTACCATCGATTATGGCAACCGCAAGAAGAGAGGACCAACGAAACCACCGCTTGGGATGCTTTTTGAGGAATTCGTGGCAATGACCAGAGGCCATCCAGACCCATATCTATCCATCGCGTAATGCATAATTCCTACACATCTCCTCCACGTCGCATCGGGCGCAGCTGAAGACGCATCGTGGCTGCGTTTGATATTAATGGACGACGTGCCCTCGGGTTTAATTATAAACATCGGGCAGCAACCAGCTCCAGCTTCTGTATATCTATCTATGCATCATTCGATGATATCCGCGCGCGGCTCGCTTGCATCACTTTTCTCTTTGGGCTTATCGTTCCTCTTCTTCTTCTTCTTCTTTTGGTACTGGTTTGATCTTCTTCTTCTTCTTCAAGTGAAGTGAAGTTTTGTTGCTCGTGTTGGTCGACAGAAGGCATATGGGTCGTTTTGTTTTTGGACGCCGAGTGGAACGATGCCCGCATCTTGTTCCCACATCTCGTGCGGCTATTTATGTTCACCATCAAAAATCATCATAAACAAAATCATTCCGAGGCGCAAGTTTTTACTGCGTGCTGTCTTCCATTTCGAGTCCGCGCGGTATCAACAACAACTGGGTAATTGAATAAGAAAATTGTCAAAGAGGTTGAGATAAATTATGTGCACGCTTGGGATGGATTGTTTCTTGTAATTGACGTGGATATTTATTAAATGGTGAGATTGTTCTTGGTGAACTATGATGATATTGTATCCATTTGATATTTTTTTGGATCATATTTAATTACATTTTCTGTTTGTAATCAGTTTTGCAAATTATAGTTTAGATTAATTTCTATAATGTCTTATAGCCTTATTTGCAAAAATTTCAGAAAATTTAAAGAACTTTTCTGAAATTGCTTCAACTAGTCTTCAACTACCAATATATGATTATATAGAACACAGAAAGTCATCCGAAAGATGATTTGGAAAAAAATGTTTTCAACTTAATAATTTTAAGAACGAAGAACCTTCAAAAATTCTGTATAATTTTAAACTAAAAAACTAAAGAAACTATAGAAAATTTGTAAGAGTCTTAAACTATCAATATATGATTATATAGAATACAATTCTTGAATTTTAAACACCCAGAAAGTCATCTGAAAGATGATTTGAAAAAAAATATTTTCAACTTAATAATTTTAAGAACGAAGAACCTTTAAAAATTCTATATACTTTTACGAAACTAAAGAAACTATAGAAAGTTTGTAGGACCATTAAAAAAAGGTCAGATGATTGGGTCATTTTGGGTCATATTTAATTAATTTTTTTGTTTGTAATCATAGTTTTACTTGCAGAAATTGTAGAAGTCTTAAAGATATAATAAAATTTCTGGGACTGAAGAATTATTTCAAAGAAAACTATCAAGATATGATAATATAGAAGACAAAAATCTCGAGTGGATATTGAATTTTAAACATCCTGAAAATCCTCTGAAGGAAGATTTGCCAAGAAAATTGTCTTTAATGCCAATTTAAGACCTAAAAGTCCTGTAAAAATCTAAGAATTTAGGAAGCTTTAAAAATTCTCTTCTAAACATTACTAAAGGATCAAATGGAGATCATCTTCAGAATTTTTTGTTGTTAATTTTTGAAAGGTCTAGAGTTTTTCGACATGTTGTTAATAATTCTGAAGATTTGTAACACTTGAAGGATACATCAACCCAAACTTTCTGTAACTATTATTGAATTAATCTGCATAATAAAATTTCCTCATAAAAAATAAAAATAATGACTTCAATATATTTTGGTAAAATATTATTGATTCAAATGTAATCATCATGAAAGCATCTTAAACGCTATCAATAATAATATATAAAATAGCAAAAGGAAATAATAGATATTAGTTCTAATTCAATTTCGGTGTGCTATAAAAGAACAAGACATTCAATCCTAACAATTCTTTGTAGTAAAGTTCCACTTGAGGTCCTTAAAAAAATACAGAAATGTTGATTGGATTACGAATTCTTTTACCATTTATTACAAGAACATATCTTCCGGATTCAGAGCACATATGCATCGTCCATAATCAGGATATCACCAATTCGGAGATGGATATCTTTGCAAATATATCAACACCAATCTCCATCGTCTCTCTCGGGAGCACCAAACCATCAAGAAAGATACTAGAGCTTTTGGTATCTCACAAAGACTACATCTTGGCATTGGACAGCACGCAAAGATCCAAGGAAATCCAGGAACACATTCAAATGATGCGTCGAGGAGACATTGCAAGATACATTTTCACACATGGTGACTCATATGTTGGTTATCCTTCTGAACAGTTCCAAATCAGATACTTCAAATGCAAATGCAATTGGTATCCAGAAGGATACCGACAATGGAAGTGTAGGACTTTACCGGAAATACAAGCTTGAGGAGTATCCTTCTTTAGTGGGCACTTTGGATTTGGACACAATGCGGTTACAAATGTGGGATGAGATATTCCAGAAGGAAGTTGATATGATGGGTGAGGCAGCTTGTATGTGGATGTATCCTTCCTTGGTGAATAACTTTATATCCGATGATATTGGATATGTGAATAAGCATCATGAAGCTTTCGCCAATTTTTACAATTATTCGACTGAATTAATTATTTATGGAAGGAAGATCATCAACCCGCGTAATTGTCCAATCACGATACGTATAGCAAATATATCACATTCATTTCAGAAGTTTATTGATACATTTTTTTAGAGAGTTCTCTCATAGGGATATATATTTCAGACCTTGATTTCGAAGATATATATATAGTTTCATGGGAAGAAATGGTCCTAGTAGTTCCTCAACCTGAGTAAATCAATACAATTTTCACTTCTGAAGCGAATCAACATTTTTACTTTACTTTACAGACTGGATGAAAATGTGATCATGAATTTTCTGGAAGTTTTCAATATATCAACATGGATATTGGTATTTGCTAGCGTTCTAGTGATTCGAATTGCATTTCTTCTTCAGGGATATCTCAACAGATACCAGGATATTCAAAAAATATCCGTTGAGAATTTAGAAGTGTTTGGATTGATTTTCAATCAACCTTTGCAACATTTACATGAAAACTTCATATCACGTTTTATCTACCTTTCAGCATTTCTTATAACCATTTATTTTTCAAGCATGTATTCTTCTGGTATCATTCGAGCACTCCTGCTGCGACGGTAAATCATGTCCTTCAAATATTCCAGAAGGTCAACTTGATGATTTGATGATTTTTAGTTACATCAAAGATTGCAATACAATTCAGGAAGTAATCAACGACAAATCGTTGATTTTAGTATACAATTTGGATGCGTACACTAGGGCCGCAAATTTCATTACACCAATTGCGGTACCCGAAAATGATACCTTAACCAAACCTCAAATCATAACCTCATTTTCAGGAGCGTTTTGATAGAAGAATAGGTCTGTACGAAGTCAACGACGAACAAGTTCGTAATTATTTCATGATTGGCATTCGCCATCATTCGAGTATGTTCTCGAATTATTTCGTTGATGATGTTGATGATCAAAATTGTTGCAGCGTATGTGGATATCTTGGATACGTCAGTTCGTCGCTTAAATCTCAGCCATCATCGAATTTTGATGGAACCAATTGGTTGGACTTCCAATTATGCAAAAGTTAGCAAAAAGGGGTCTCTTTCGAGACACTATAATGAGTTCTTGGGTAAATTGCAACAATCAGGTTTGATTCGTTTCTGGCAATTGGAACAACTGCGAAAATATGCTTCTCATTATCCTCAGTATCCTTTTGTATGGGAGGGATATCATGACATCAAATTAACGAAGTTAACTTTTAAGCATATTGAAGGTATTCTTTTGGTTTGGTTCATTGGAATTGTTATTTCCTGTTTTGGATATGTATTTGAAAATTTTCTTGCAAAATATCAGTTGCATCGACAGTTTTTATAACAATGCAAAAATAACAATGCAATCCAAGCATTAAATTAGTAACAATTGCACTTCCTGTTTTCTGTTATCAGTTTTACGAACTGATTATAATGTAATTTGCATTGCACTTGCAACAAAGAAGATTATAATAACAATTTATATCAAATCATCTCTGATGAGTGTCATAATAGAAATAAACTACTAAATACGTCCCTGTAGAGTTTATTTACTGTTAATTTAATTGTCCTAAACAATAATTAAAGAGAAATTAACATTAACAATTCAAAAGTCAGGGTTGTAATTAATTTTATCGAACAGTTACACAACTGAATAATCAATCAAAGAAAACCTAATAACAAGTCACCATTAAACAAATAACAAACCACCGAGAAAATTATTTGATTAAATATGCCATTTAGTCGAGTTTGCACCATGTCTCCTACCCACTTATTAGTTAGTCCACATTGGTGCTTGGGATGATGGTACAATTAGACGTCGCTTTTTAATTACTCTTCGTCGAGGGGGGGGGGCGCTGGTGGCGGCGACGGCAGCGCCACCGACGCCACACTCTCATGTTACGTAACAATGGCGGCATTCAAGTGCTGCCATCCATGGCGGCCATTGAAACAGACACTTCTCATTTACTCCTCCTTTCAATTCTCTTCGTGGAGTGCTTCATTTTCAATGCGCTCAATTTTTCGCCGTGCACTCCGCGCGAATATCTTCATTCACATGTCGCCTAATGATACCGTAATCATAATGAACTACAGGGTGTTACAAAATTCTATACAGGATGTTCCATCACAGCAGCAAAAATTTCCAAGGACAATTGAAGGAATGAAGATTTAAAATGTTGGATCTTGAATTGGAGTGGTTCAAAATGTTGACACCCTGTGGATTTTAGGTGGATAGTTGGAGTGTAGAACCTGAAGGTATTCACTTGGCACTTTCATTGTCTGGGTTTTTGGGTTGGTTCGCTGGGTTGCAATTTTCCTTCTTCTTTTTCATGTTGGCTGAAGAGGAGTTGGTGTATCTCGATGGCGTTTTTCCACGGCCTATGCATATTGCGCTTGACATTTTTCGAGCGATGGTACTCGAGGATGCGCGCCCATGAGAAGAGTGTGCACAACACTCGAGACGAACGCGAATGATGATGACGACGACGACGATGATGATGATGATGATGATACTACCCACTTTATGCATCTCCATGCTCTCGGAGCACTTCTTCACGAGCGATGGGCGCAAAAAGGGTGCAGGCCCACGACGAGATGGGACGTGCTCAAGTATTTGCGTTCGTCTAATTCGAAATAGCGCCTTTTCATCTTGGAGTTTTTTTTTCTTGTGTTTCCGGGATGTGTGCATGTACTTGGACAATGGTTTCCAGACAGGTTGGACATGTCATCCCCCAAGGTCCATAAAGAAAAATATTTTTGAATCGGAAGATCCCTTAAAAGTCAAAAATTAATTCAAAAAAATAATTAGACATCAAAAAATTAAAAAAAAATTAGAAATAGAAAAATAGTAATAGAAAAAGTGGAAAAATTACGTTTGAGTGATCGACCTTAAGGGAGAACATCAACATGTCACCTCTTAATATAAATTAACAATTCTTAAGGGGTGACATTTTAAGTGAAACTGTTCAGTTTCAACCTGTAATATGAAATTAAATATTTCATGTTTCGTTAGTGAACTGTGAATTTTTGATATGTCATTTGCAAATGTACGTGCATGAGGTATTTTCATTACGTGCGCATTTATCTAGAAAGGATTCTCATGTCCTTGCATTTTTTTGCTGTTTATTCGTCCGTCGATCCCAAAACTGTCGAGGATAGAACTAAATGGATAAATTTATATCAGCGAATTGATATGAATATGCACATGTGACTTCGTTGATGGCGTTGGTCCCTTCTTTGCAGACATGTCATATTTATCCATTTCATACATTCAGCAAGAGAAGTTTGAGTTGATGAGTGGTCCCCTCACATTTTGGCTATTAATTCGTATTACATTCTTGCATGTGAAATGTCCATCAATAAAATATACCATTTTGTATCACATTGCTAAAAAGAAAAAAAAAATGATATGATATAAAAAATAACATCAACCAATAAAATTTAAGAATTTTTAAATTTCAATACCAATGACTTGATAATATTTTGATTAATTTATCGAATTAAATAATTTTTAAAGTAATTTATTGATTGGTAAAATTAATTGATTAATCATTATTTTTTTGAAATTTTTAGTTAATTTAAAATAGATCTTCTAATATCTGTCATTGGTATAAAATATAGTGGATATTTCTGTGGTTAATTGGGTCGTAAAATAATTTCTGTGATTTTTGTTGGTTTTCTACATTTTTTAGTTTATTAATATAAGTTTGAAGCGAGTGAATCTCTGGGAGTCTCTGGAGATTATCAACTTTTATAGACTATAAAAACAAGAAATTACCTCTAAATTCCGTTTGAAACTATAAATATTTATTTTCCTCATCGCTGAAAAAAGTACCTCATAAGATCATATCAATTTAATGATTGATTATTAATGGGCTATAAAAAATTTATACATTTTGAAAATAAAATTTTTACGTTAACTTCATTCATGCCATCTTTTTAGTGGGTCGTTGAAATAATTTTGGAAAAATTGTCCCCAAAGAATAGCTATTAATAAATCCATCTATTAATAACTTGCAGCTCCAGGAGATCTGAAAAATTTTATGTTTCATTCTAATTTTGAATTTCATTTACTGACATTTTTCATTATTTCAAAATTTCATCTCAAAATTTCTTTATGAAATTTCTCAACAATTTTTGTACCCTAAAATACATTTTTAAATTGCAATCTCAAAATAACAATATGAATTAAAATAAAGTTGAGAAATTTCAATGAAACTCAATTCATTTCATAACAACATTATTAACTTCCAAATCATACATACACATTGAAACATTAACAATCAGAAAATCTTGTTAAAATATCTTCCCTTCGCAAAAAAAAACATCCAAAACGAAAAATATACTATCATATTTTCAGGGATAAATAATTTATCAATTTTATATAAACTCAACTTGTTTATCATGAAATTTTATTTATCGTCAATTAATTGAGTGACACTCCGTATAAATTTATGATATGAACATTGAACGAGTATGAACGATCAAGAAAGTGCATGAATTACATGCGAGCGCAATATAAATGCAAATTCCTAATTTAAATATAATAATAATGTGCAGTAAAAACAATTACAGACAATGAACGACAACGTTCATGTATTGCTTCTTATTTCTTGTTCGTGTTCGTGTTATGTTTTGGGGCGTTTTCGCCCATCAGCAAGAAATATCTATTCGCAATCGAGTTGTACAATGTGCAGAACTCGAATTGCAAAATCATGTGCCATACGCCCATTCGGTTCATGCAAACGGTAATCAACAGGTTGTAATTGGTTTGAATATCTCATTTATCAAATGATATGAACATACAATAAGTATTTTTAATCAAATTAACCAAAATTTTAGATAAAAAAAAAATTGTTGAAATTTTCTTCTTTCTTAGTTACTATAACTATTTATATTTTTAAAGTAATTTTTAATTACTTTTCAGATTTATACTCTTGGATTAAAAAATAAATTGAGAAGTCATTATTTTTTTCTTCAATAAAAAAAATACTTTTGAATTTAAATTTCTATATTTTTGCAAATGCTCTTAAACATTTAAGTTTAATGTATACATTTCTTAGAAATAATGTAATTTTTTTCAATATATTTTTTGATATGAAACAGAAATTGGAGATAAATTGAAACACATTCTCATAAACGGAATAAAACTTCGTGGAAAATCTCCCAGAGTGGAAAGTTTCGTTCGGCCGTTTTGAGCGCTGAATTGAATGGCTTTCATTAAGTCAAAAAGATATGTTTTAATTACGTTTTAAAACAGCAACTCATTCGGTGCACATTGCAGTCATTGTTCAAGTGCAATTCGCGCTCAAATACCAGGATGTAGGTACATGAATAGCGCATATTATACACTCTATCTGCATACAGATTCGCAATTGAGCGCTCGCGAATCGCTCGCAGAGATAATGCATAATTATATTCCTCAACGGATTGTTGCACAGTGCAACATCTGTCAGAGAGTCTGCTCGGCCGTAATTATACTCGAGATTCCACATTATATTATTGCATCTATTCGCATTTAAGTATGATATACATCATTTCGTAATTGTTCACGTTTCGAAATTATTTTTGCATTTTTTCCAACTTTATTTTATACGAGTGAGAGAAATGGATTTTTTATTTCACTCGTGAGTAAAATTTAAGATAACTGGTGAAGTCATTTGTTGATTTAATTGTTAAAAATTTAAGGTTGTTAATTGTTATGAATTTGTAGTAACAATTTTTTTGTTTCTTGAAATTTCTTGTATCAATTTTTTCCAGCAATATTTATTTATCAGTATATTAAAAATTATCTAAATTCAACAAGTTACAAATCAATAGATGATTAATTTACTGAATAATTATGGAAACCATCAATTCAACACAAAAAACTTTATTTCCAGATTCTGAACACAAAATATGATACAAAAAGAGAAAAAATAACTGGATATAATTTGGAAATTTGATATCTCAATTGAGCTTGACTGATCATCATCAAACACCATCCTGACCATTCTTTGTCATCCCCATCCAAAGCAGTAATCGAAAACTTAATGGAGTTTTACCCAACAAGCTGGAAAGATCCATCCTCAAGAATTTTGTCTCCTTGTTTATTTCATATTTTGAATAACTACTACAAAATGAGAAGGACTACTGAAAAAAACAGCAAATCTAGACACAAAAAAAAACCTGAGAAAAACGTATTAAAAGTAACAGCAAAAGTGAAATTCAAGGAGTTTATTTCTAGAAGAAATAAAAAAAATAATTTCACCTGATACTGTCAAGAAATCTAATCCAGATTGTGCTTATAATAATACTTTTAGGTAACCGAATCTTCACGTTTGGTTTATATCGAGTTCATTCTATTTCAATCCAATCCAGTTTTTCTCTTTTATCATTTTTATATTCTATCTGATACTTGATTTTTATCTACTCACATTTTTTCACCTTCAGGGCTTTTATTATATTAGTTTTTGATGTCTTCAGATTGATTTTAGAAATTTTGATAACTCATGAATATATTTATTTCATCTTATAAAAAGATGCAAAATTAATGAAAATCAAAAATTAGGTTTTATCTAAATTCAATGAAAATTAATATAACCAATAACTAAATATTTATGAATATGAATCGTTAAAATTAAATTTTCATATTGATAACATCTAGAAGCCCAAAAATTACGTCAACTAATGAATTAATTTTTTTCTATGAAAAATATAAGAAAATAATGAAAATCAATGATAAGGATTCATATAATACCTCATTAATTTATAAACAAAAATGTATGAATATGAATCGTTAAAATCAAATTTTACGAGTGACACCATAGAAAACTACCCAAACAACACATCCCATTCAAAAAGACCCATTCAACTATTGTTCAAATAAATTGCATGGTTATTAACGTCAATTTCGTGTCTGTCGTGTCCAACCCACGCCGAAGAACCAACCCGATCCATGAAAGAGTTTGATGTCGATGCATTTGACAATGAATTTACGACACGTGATTCAGGTTCTGAAATTAGTCCCTCTTAAAAATCCCGTCTGCGCGAAGGATCATTGTCGATAACACCAACGAAGAGGTGTTTGGGGTCATCCTCTTTGTCCCCATCTTCCATGGTCTCAAACATTGGATGAGGAAATTCCATGAATGAAGCTTATTATTAAGAGGAGAGAATTGTTATTAAGAAAATCACGATAACAACGAAGAACTATGATGAAATAACAACACTCAAAGAACTTCAAGAAAAACTTTCTATTTTTTATTATTTTTTAATTTTTACAATGTCTTCATCCATTAATAAATTAATTAATTTACTACAACACGAGAAATTCTTTGTTTTCCTTTTGAATATAATTTTACATTTTTTAATTTTTTTTGAAGTTTAAAGGTGATTATTAATTATTTATTGTCTACAATATCTGATACAATATTGATTCGTGGGTAGTAAAAAAACATGTGTAATCCTATGGTCCAATCAAAAAACTTTTGGGCGTTTATTTCTTCATTGGAAACATTTCCATCGAAGATTTTACTTCATTAACAATAATTTATTCAATGGGTATTATTTTGTATCAGAAATATTTGTAGATCTTTAAGAAATATCTGTGTATGTTTGTGTAATATATGTTTGTGTTTGTGTATATGCAATCGAGTTAATTGAGCAATAAGATTGATTTAGTGTTTTTTAAATTGACACCCACCTGTTTTGGTTTTATTTCACACGAAATCGTTTAATGGATTTCCAATCGATTCGGATCAGCTACCGAAAAGAAATCAATACTTTGTGACAAATATAACCAGACAACATTTGTTGACAATTAGGTAATTAAGATGTAAATCTTTTAAACATAAACATGTTTATCGTATTACCAGGGAATTCTTTACTTCTAACTTTTTAGAAGTAAAATTTAATGAGAATTTTGTATCAGAAAATAAAATTAAGTCAGTTTCTAAATTACAAATTTTATTATGGAGAGAAAAAAACTTTTATTTTTGGGACTACTTTGTTAATATTTAATAATAATAATAATAATAATAATATTTATTGTCAAACAAGAGACAAAAGGCTATCAACCGAAGTTTTTCCGCCTCACATACAAATTCTGTAATGATTTTACAATGTTCTCAAAAAAAANTGTCGACAAATTTTTTCAACAACAGGATTCGACGTTCTTCCAGCGGCATAATTTTTGCAGAATCGAATAAAGTTTTATTTGGTGGATTATAAAGCTTATTCTTTTTATGCCTCAATTTAATATTTAATATTTAACTTATTATTTTAATCTTAAGTAACTGAGAGTTTATGAAGAATTTTTCCATGAGTAATTTTTGTTGTCTGAAAGAATATTCTTTTTGCAATTTATTAGTGCATGATTTTTCATGTAGATTTTTTGCATGAATTTGAAAATATAGAAGAATTATGTTTTTGAATAAGAGCAAAATAATAGTAGATTATATTATAAGAGTGAAAAATGCAAAATTATAAGATAAAATAAATTATGTAAGAAATTTAATTGTTAAAAAATACTGAATAAGGATTTCCAAATTTTCAACTTTTATGATTTCTCTTAGTACTTGTATTATGTATATCTCTTCCTTGAAATACTTCTGGAAACTTCTAAAAACCTATCAAAAATATTCATTACTCAGCCTAGAAAAATGAAGAGGAATCCATAGAAAAAAAATTCCAGAAAAAATCTAAAAGTGTCCTTGGATGTCCTTGCACGTCCTTGTTATGCAAGTCTATGCATCCAGAATGTTAGACTCTTCCAGACGGATAAAAAATGCAAGACATAAGAGAAACGCCTTGGAGAAAAAACAAGTGGCGAGGATGAAATGGTGGATGAAAGAGGTAGGACAAGTGGAAAGCAGCGAAGAAGTGTCACCTAGCGTATTATTCCCGCTTGTCCACCCGAAAAAAGCATCCTCTCTGTATGCATGTGCACGTCATCGCTCCTGCAGGAGTATTCATCAGACGAGTGTTTGACACACCACTAGAACGTGCTCCTCTTGTGCGCAGCGCCGAAAAGCTCGTCGTCCTTTTGCGCAATTTTTCATTTTTCTTGTTTCTCCATTTTCCCGACCGTGCTGCAGCTGAAATGTCAACTTCAGTCCGACACTCGGCGGATCGTCTGGGCTGCTTGATGACTGCGATTGTGCACGGGGAAGGTCCTTTGATCTCGTCCTCGTTCTCGTCCTCTTGACGCGCGCTGCGGGCACAATTGCAATTCCTGCTATTTGCCCGGAGGCTGCACTGCATTGTGCAAAAGTGTCGAGTGTACGCATCCTGCTATTATGCACTTTTATTCCTCGACTGCAGACTCTGCGAGCGCCTGCTTTTGCTGCTGGTGCTGGGCGCTTCTTTTGTTCGCACTTGCCGGAACGAAATTGCGATACTTGTGCACTTGTTCTTGGACTGCCAGCCAGCTCGTTCGAGTAGCTATTACTTATTGTTCCCGGCTGGAAGTCACTTTTCCGGGATACTCATTTGATCTATACCAGTCAGGCCAACGAGTTTTTTAATTAATCTTTTTGAAGTTAGTTTGCAAATTTTGAAATTGAGAAAATCAGGCACAAACTTTGTTATATACCATATTTTTAATCTAACAATTAATAATTAATAAACAAACGGACAGAATAACTTGAAAATCTGGATATTTATTGATTGTTATATAATAAATGAATGGTGAAAATGTAAAAACATTCGGACCGGCCGTTTTTGAGTTATTAACAAAAGTATAGGATTCCAATAGGATTTTAAAAGGATTCAGTTCCATAAGATATTCTTTTAATCATATCTCGAAAACTACTGGGCCGATTTTAATAATTAAAAAAGTAGATGAAAGTTCACATTCATACCTTTCGAGATGTGTATTTAAATATATAAATATTCTATAGAAAATTTGTGAAAATTTGAAAATAATCGAACGGATCTATCATTTGCAGGTATTTTTCCATTTTCTTGCGCTAAATAGCCGCCCCCAATCGTTTTATTGGATTTTTCGCTCCACAAATCTAAATCTGCGTCTACCTGTTAGTCTATCTACCAAATTTGGTGAAAATCGGTCGAACCGTTTTCGAGATATTAAATAAAATGTAAAGAGTAAATTGAATTGACCAAAAAATCCCATTGGGATCCAATAGGATTTTCATTCCCTATGACATTCATTTGGTCATATCTCGAAAACTACTGGGCCGATTTTAACAATTAAAAGAGTCCATGAAAGTTCACATTCATACCTTTCGAGGTATGTTTTTAAATATATAAATATTCTACAGAAAATAAGTGAAAATTTGAAAAAAATCGAACGGATCTATCAATTGCAGGTATTTTTCCATTTTTCTTGCGGTAAATAGCCGCCCCCATTTGTTTTTTACATTTTCCGCCTTCCAAATCTGAATCTACGTCTATCTGTTAGTCTATTTACCAAATTTGGAAAAAATCGGTCGAGCCATTTTCGAGAAATAAAATAAAATGTAAAGAGTAAACTGAATCGATCAAAGAATCCAATTGGAATCCAATAGGATTTTCATTCCTTATGATATTCTTTTAATCATATCTCGAAAACTACTGGGCCGATTTTAATAATTAAAAAAGTAGATGAAAGGTCACATTCATACCTTTCGTGATATGCATTCAAATATATAAATACTCCATTGAAAATTAGTGAAAATTTGAAAATAATCGAACGGATCTATCAATTACAGGTATTATTCCAATTTTCTTGCAGTAAATAGCCACCCCCAATGGTTTTTTGGATTTTTCGCCTCCAAAATCTAAATCTACGTCTATCTGTTAGTCTATTTACCAAATTTGGAAAAAATTGGTCGATCTGTTTTCGAGATATTAAATAAAATGTAAAGAGTAAATTGAATCGACCAAGAATTCCAATAGGATTTCAATAGGATTTCCATTTCATAAGAAATTTTTCCATTATATTTCGAAAATCATTGGGCTATTTTCATCATTCAAAAAGTAAATGAAAGATAACATCATTATCTTTCGATTTGTTTATTTAAATCCTTAATATCTTTCATAGAAAATTACTAATGCATAAATAGATATGATTTCAATCAAAATTGAATATCTTCGAGACTAATTGAGATATCAGCTTAAATCATGAAAATTTCGAAAGATAAAGAGTTGTACTTTCAAAATGTAATGTATGATCATAAAATTTTCAGAAGGATAACTTGAAATTGTAAATTGATTAGTAAAATTTCAAATACAACTTTTTCATTGAAACACAAAATTAATCAATAATATCTCTATAGTTTAGGAAACTTTAGAAATTTAATGAATATTTTAACATTACGAAAAAAAAATCATGAGGAATTATAAAATCTTTTACAGAATTAAAATGCCATTAATAATTCGAAACTTATGGGACATTTAGTGATCAAAAGTTTTTCGCTCGATGCTGCAAGTTCTGCGAGAATGAGCGTGCAAATTGCTGCTAATTTCAAAATTATTACAATGCTCGTTCGGCCGAGAGTTGAAAACACGATGAGTTATTTTAGATAATGATGATATCCTCGAAAATGTTGCGTTTGGCCAACTTCATTAATCATACATGAATGATGCGGCTGTCTCGCATGAGTTGTGCACGTTTCCAGTTTAAATTCGTTGAAATTCCATTGGGAACCCAAACTTGTTGTCCATAAATGGTCAAACTACCAAAAAAAAACCAAAAAAAAACGATCCGAAACGAAAATATCCTCTTATAGATGAAGAAATGAGAGCCAAAATGAATTTGTAACAAATGTTTGTAATTCGTTTTTAAGATGAAATTTTCAACAATTCAATAATCCCAAAGTGCAAATTCAATTGAATTAACCATAATTATAATGCTATCCTATCACTGGTCTCATGATAGTAATTAAGTCCATCAAGAGAATATTTTTTTTGCTATACCATATCTGAAGAATGGAAAGCAAGAAGGAAAAAATGCAGAACTGCCCACAAGGAAGAGCAAGACCAAGGCAGGTGATCACTTGCAGGTGTAGTTGACCGTGGGATAGCCAGCTGTTATCACGATGGACAATGGGCTTGAATGCCATCATCGCATCGTGCAGAAGATGCCCCAAGGCCAACCACCACGAAGAACCGATGAAAGAAACGCAATCGAATCGCACAATACGCCCGCGGGAGCATCGCGTTAACCCTCCTCATTGCGGGATGGTCAACGATGACCCATTGGGGCTTCCTCTTCGCATGCAAACGACGTCGTTCGAATGGCCAGTTGGTCATTGAGCACGACATCGAGCTCTTCGACTTTTATCAGCAATGGGATATCAATCTTTCTGCGTGCGTAACGTCTACGTGCATCCGCTCGGCTCGTCGTTATCGACTCATAATTATCGATTCATGATTATATTCAAATATCTGATCGGTTTGGTGCATGTGGACTGACCGCAAGAACGGATATTGGGTAAGAGTTTCGTTTGTGGGCGCGCTTTTCACATCCACATTCTTCCACGAGGAAATTGCTTTTTGATCGATATCATATCAGGTTTTGATTACAAATATATTTTAACCTTTAGGAGTTTACGCCATTTTCCAGTTGCAATTATAAAATTGGATGTCAATCAATTTCGTTTACGAGTAATTACTCAAATAATGAAAGCACTAATTTAGTTTCAAGTAGATCACCAAGAATTTTTCTACCATCAGAAACCACACATCAATCACAAATAATTTCTACAATTTGTTGTTACCACAAAATTGATCATTATTCTGTATACAGTACGCATTTTGAATCTCGATGATTTTTTCGTTTTGGGAATCTGAAAGAAGTAATCTAATCTTTTGGTGGTTTCGCTCGTAATTGGTGCACAACATTCGATTGTGGCTTAATGGAGGCTTGAATTTGTTGCAAGCCATCCTTCACTTTGGAGGCAACATGTGCGCACTCGTTACACCTAGCACGACACGTGTAGGCCGCGAAACAAGAGCGATTTACTCGTTCGGCGCGAGGAGAGCGAGCAAAAGTTTCCAAGTTATTTTCAGCGGTCAGGGCGCGGTCCATCAATCTTCATCATGCCCTGTTCCGGTCTGTTTCTTAACATGCGTGTGCGCGCACATGCACACATTCTACAACTCGTTCGACGCATTCGTAAATCTACGAGCGAGGTTTGCTCGATCGAGCTGATTATGCGAGAGAAGAATACGAAAATCAATTCGGATCGAAATTATATGTGATCCATGAAAAAATTGTAATCGACGCTGATGAATGCTTGAGGAGGGTTCTAAGTGTTGAATGAGAGTTTGATTCTGATTTCGAGGAGAAATTTGATGGGGATTTGAACTATTGAATTTTTGTATTTGATGTCTTGAGAAAATTCAGAATTTGAGTGAATAATTTAAACTTCAGATTATATCACTATCTGTTAATTACTTTTCGTCACCTTATCAGCTCTCGACATCTTCAGAATACATATATTCTTGATGCATCCTCAAGATAACTAACAAATTTCTCTATGATGTTTTCTCAATCATCTGTCAGAGATATCTTCAGAATTTTCCAAAATATTGTTGTTGATTATGAGAGAAACATATAACTCAATCAATATCAAGATTATACCTGATCCACGAATAAATTATAATCGAATCTGAAGACATATTGAAGAGGATTTATTGAATCCTTGTATTTTGATTCTGGATTACCATAAGAAGATTCAGAAACTGATTGATAGTTTAAAATTGCAGATTATATCGCCAACTGTTAATTACATTTCGTCGCCTTATCAACTCTCAACATCTTCAGATAACTGACAAATTCCTCTATCAAGTGATTTCAATCTTCTATCAAAAATATCTTCAGAATTTTCCATAATATTATATCTATAATAATCTTGAAAGAAACACATAAATCTATCAAAATGAAAATTATATCTGATCCATAAAAAACTGTAATAAATCCTGAAGATATTTTGAAAAGAATTTCAACTGTTGAAGATGTATTTTGTTCTTGATTCTGGGTTGTGATAAGAAAATGCAGAAGCTAACAGAATAAAACTGAATTTAAAATAAAAATCGTATCACCAATTACTAATTTCATCTTATCACCTTATCAACTCTCCAAATTTTCACTATCACCATCTTCAAGATAATCATCAAATTTCTCATCCTTCAATAAGAATTATCTTCAGAATCGCCCAAAATATTGTAACTATCAACTAATTTCTCAATTAAGTAATCTCAATGTTCATTCCAAGATTTCTTCAGAATCATCCAAAATATTGTATTGTGAAATAATAATGAGGGAAACGTATAAATCGATAAAAATCAAAGTTATACCTGATCTATCAAAAAACAGTAATCGAATTAATCGAATCTGAAAAAATCTTGAAGAGGATTTGAAATGTTGATGATCTATTTTGATTTTTATTACTTTCTAATTTGATTTTGTCATTTTATCACCTCGCCAAATTTTCATTATCAACTCTAGATTCATCTTCAAGATAACCAATAAATTGTTCTATCAAGTATTTCATTTTTCTATTAGAAATATCTCCAGAATCTTCCAAAATTAATCCATAAAAATCTTGAGAGAAATACATAAATCAATAAAAATCAAAATTATATCTTATCCAAAAAAAAACTGTAAACGAATCTGAAGAAGTATTGAAATCTTGATGAGGATTTATATTATTGAAGATCTATTTTGATCTTGATTTTGATTTCGATTTTGGGTTGTGATGTGAAAATTCAAAAGCAAAGACTAATTTGAAATTATATATTATATCACCACCTGTTAATGTCGTTCAATCAACATTATCAACATTATCTTCATCAATCTTGATGCATCTTCATCATTGATGAATTCCTCTATAAAGTTATCTAATGCTTCGATCAGAAATATCTTCAGGATCTTCCAAAATATTGTATCTAAATATATCATTTACAAAAAGTAGGTATTTAATAATGAGGATGTAGTCAAGATGGGATTAGATTTTCTTCAGGAAGTCAAACACCTGGAAAACGAACTCCTTTGAAATCAGGGAGATTATGGAAGAATTTTGAATGCAGTCCAAATTATGTCAACAACGATTAGGGTCGCATGTTCCATCATGCAAGAAGGAAAATATACGAGCAGCTGGATGAGAGGACTAATTTTAAAGTAGTGTACTCCAAGAAGTTTAAGAAGTTTCTAATCTTAGATTAGTTACATAGATTTTCAACTGGGAATTACTTGAAAGTTTATTTATAATTGAATTTTCTTGAAAGAACATTTTTTTTATGACAATGCCTATTCCAAAAATTTTATCATTTTTTTAAATTAAATAATAATTATTGACTAAAATTGATAATTAAATATACAATTTATAAATAATGAATATTATTACGCAAGTGGAGAAATTATTGATTTACTCTTAAGATTTGATAACAGTTCAGAAATCCTGGTGACAATTTTCGAAATTGTTACTTCTTAAAATTTCTTGTACGAGGACTTTTCCAATTTGGTAAAATCTAACTTGAAATATCAGTCCATAAAATCCAAACATTCATTTTGCGAAATTGCAATCCCAATCACTCCGATTGCACTGCAAGCAACTTTTAGAGCGGCCGAACAACGAAATTCACTTCATATAGATAATTGCTCGTAAATCCCGATCGAATGTGCCATAAAGTCAAAAATCTATGTCACCAGATTTATATGAAAATATAGACATTAATAACTTGCGAGAACGCTCGATGAATGTGCAATAACGCAATAAAGTGCAGCGCGATGGCGAATAATTGAACACATTGTTGTTCGAGCGCATGTTTTTTTCGCTGACAATAATTTCCGATTAGATATGCATCGTGGCTGATATTAAATGAGAAGCACGCGCACAAACGCTGCAAATGTCATTGAAAACAAGTTGTCACGAACGTATCCTTTGATTTGCAGCTAGAGGTGCATTTTTTTCTTCGTTGACTTCTTTTCTCTTATATCTCAAATTGTAGGCGCTCACTTTTCGCCATCGATCATGCGCTTTTTCTGCGCGAAAAAAACCGTCGTGCAGATATAAATTATTCGTATAAATATTTATCTCCTAATGATATCGGAATGGAAGCGAGCTGGTTTACTGCTTCCATTCCACCCACACATTTCTCTCACCAGCTGCTTGCTTATTTATTCCTTGCTTGACCTATTTATTGCTATCAGTAGCTGAAATCAACTATCACTCGCCATCAATTAGTAAGCATAAATTCAATTTATTGCTCATTATTATGCAACTAACGGTTAATTATATCAACTATTTTTTTTCGCAGGTTTAGTCTTGGAAAATTACTGAGACAATTTTATTGTCTTCATTATGAGATTGATAGAAATTAATTGCCAAATTTTAAATTGATTTGAAAATAAATTTGAAAATAAAAAAAATATTTTTTTTGTTAACATTCCTAGTAAAAAGATAATAAATAATACTAATGAAATAGAAATATTTTCTTCAATGAAATAAGATTTTTCCTTGAAAGAAGAATCATTAAAATTCAAGTAAGAAAAATTCAAATGAAAGTAGCATTTTTTCGAAAGCAATAACCATTATCATAAATAAGAAGTAATTAACCGGACACCAAGTATAATTATAAGGGAGCAACGCCTTATAATTTACATTATTAAGCTAATTAATTAATATCTAGGTGCCGCATCAATTAATTTATGGACCAATTTATTTCGATGGCGTTTCTCAAAGGGAAAATTTTCGACCATGTTTTTTAATTGCGTCATTCAACTTCTAATTTTTAATTGACCAACTTCAATTTTTTATTTCTACATTTTTGATGTCTAATTAATCTCCCAAAAAAAATCAAATCTAAAAATTTCTGACATTAAAAAAAATTTTAATCTATTTTTTTTCTGAACTGTTTTTTAACAAAAAAATATCAATTATTAGATTAATTATTAGAGAAACACTCTGTATGTAAATGCATCCACTCAGATATTAACGAAATGACGAAACCGTAGAAAAACTCGTTAATTGGTGTCATTAGTAGGTTATTAATTGCTATTTTACATCTGAATCACGTATAATTATTGAGGAATTCGTTCATTCCGTATTTAATGCATCGCATTTGAGTTCTTCTGCATTGCATGAAGGTTGGAGGAATGGTTGAAGAAGAAAATGCAAGAAGATTACGTTAGAAATGGGCACTTTGATCGTCGAAATGCATATTGATGCATATTCATTAATTAAAATACGCTATTTATCTTTATTAATGGTTCCTAATAGTTACAAGATTCCTTCATGAGTGGCGTTTTGTATAGATGTGTTTTTTCTGGGAATTTTCAGGTTTTATGTAATTATCGTTTGTAGGCAAATGTGAAGAGAAATATTTCTTTGAAGATTATCTATTAATCTTAAATCTTTTAACTTTTAAAATTTCTTACACCAACTTTTTTTACAAATTCAAAACTAATAAATAAAAGAATTAAAAATTGAATGAAAAAAATTTCTATTGATGTAATACATAATTTTATTACATTCCAAAAAGGAAATCTCATGTACAAAAAAAAATTGAAAAATGAGGGCATTAATCTTATAAAATCGAACAATATTATGAAACGTGTGATTCGTGGTTCGTAAATAAGCCGCAAGCGAAATGAACACATCACATGTCAAAACTTACAAAATACATTGCCATCGATAACAATACGACACGTTCGCATTCTGTGATCGGCAATCGATCGACATCGATAAATCGGATTCCCATTCATCGATCGATTCAATGCCCCTAATCTATTATGATTCGAGAGTGCTTTTCGTAGATTCTAGCTTTTAGCACTACACTACATCTCCCCTAGATCCGATCCGCAATAAATCTATATCGAACAAGGTCTCGATGACTCGCTCCTCAGCCATACCATGCCAATTATGGCGAATGTTGGTTCTTCTTCGGCTACCTGCGCGCCACCATCGACCGGAAACGCGGATACAATATATCCGATCGGATCGGTTTATTGCGCACGTAAATACCCCATCGACATCTATCAATATCAAGTGCCCGATCGGATCGGATCCATGGGTTTGACAATGGGCGCGCGTGCAACCCTCTTCGGCTGCAATTTCGGGCTGAAGAGGGGCTTGCAAACAAACACGATTTTTCAGCGTTGCTCTCTAATGCGTCGCACAATGGCGGAAAACCATGGAGTATGCCACATTATCCAGATTATTGTCATGTGGGAAGGAGGACATCATTGTTCGAATGCTGCAAGAAGTTGAAGATTGGAGTGCGGTCGGAAGAAGCGGTGGGGGGGGGGGTTGAAGATGTGTGCCCTCTTCGTGGAGGGAAATCCATGTTAATATGTGTACTTTTCGGTTTGTCGAGTTTTCCACTCGTTGATTTATGAGTATTTGACTTGGAGGATTAATCGCTTGTATGGTAAGATCGTGGAGTTTTTTGTGGTGGTTTGAAATTCAACTTTCCCGTGGAAATCGGGAAATAACTTTACAAGTAATCATTGGATTTTCATTCTGTGAAAATTAGTTAATAATTTATTAAATTATCTATCAACAAATGCTATTTAATCATTAATAATATTAATTTCATTCATGGAAAATGTATTCAAAATTAAAGATTATTTTTGGGAAAATCGAGAAAGAGTTTTAGTAATTTTCGAATATCTTCGAAATTATTGATGCAAATTAAATTTCGAAAAAACCAATGGATTTGATGATAAATTTTCTATAAGAAACTGCTATTGTTTTTTAAAAGAATATTTGAATAATTTTCAAACAGCTGATAAATGGCAAGTTGTATATTGAATCCAAACATTTTAATTTTTTTGTCTTTGAGTCTTTGGACTCGAGAAATTGTTAAATAACTTCAGAATTAATTTTTGCATTTAAATTCTGAAAAAAGTAATTTATAGGCTAATAAATTGTCTATCTAAGAGTGCAAAGTGATATTTCAAAATCATAATCATTTTTTGAGAAAATTGTTTGAAACAACAATATTATTTTTTTTAACGTTGAGAAAAAGTATTTTACTAATTTTGGAATATCTTCGAAATTATTGATGCAAATAAAATTTCGAGAAAACCAATGGATTTGGTGATAAATCTTCTATAAAAAACTGCTATTGGTTTGTTAAAAAGAAAATTTGAGTTGTTTTAAAACAGCTGATTAAATTCAAGTTGTATGTTGGATCCACAAAAACATTCATGTAGATTTTGAACTTAAGAAATTGTTAAATAACTTTAGAATTAATCATTGGATTTAAATTCTGTAAAAAGCACTATATAGTTTATTAAATTATCTATCAATGAGTGCCAAGTGCCATTGCAAAATCATGATCATTTTCGGAGAAAATTGAATCAAACTAAAACATAACTTTTTTAAAGTTGAGAAAAAGTGTTTTACTAATTTTTGAATATCTTGCATATTATTACTGCAAATTTAATTTTAAGGAAAGTGATGGATTTGGTGATAAATTTTCTATAAAAAGTATGCTTAATAGATTCCAGGAATTTCCAGGAGAATTTCTGAGTTGAGTTCAAACAGATGACAAATTTCTAATTTTTCATGATGGAATGTTTCACTTTTATGCATTGACCTGTTGGAAATTTTTAAATTATTTCAGAACTATCTATTGAATTTTAATTATGTAAAAAGCAGTTTGTAGTCTATTAATTTATCTATCAAAAAGTGTTAAATTTCATTGAACTGTAAGAATAATTTTCAAAGAAAATTGCTTTGATTTAAAATATTATTTCTTTGAATGTTGAGAAAAACTGTTCTACTAATTTCAGAATATCTTTGAAATTATTAATATTATTTGAATTCTGAGAAAATCAATGAATTCCACGATAAATTTTCCATCAGAAAGTACATTTGATTTAGAAAAAGATATCTGCAAGTCCTTTTAAAAAGACTACAAATTCTAAAATGTATGATTTGATTATATAAGCGACATTTTGTCCTTTGAAATTTAGAAATTCCTACATAACATTGAATAAATAATTTAAATATTTGTTGAATATCGCTTCTGAGAAAACCAATTTTTAAATAATAAATTTATTTATTAAAATATCATAAGAGATTAAAATTTACTAATGATTTTATTAAAAGATGAATTAAAAAACTGTTTCATAAATATTGAAATAACTTTAAAAATAACAAATCAATTTCTATTCTGAAAAATGTAATAAACTTGGTAATAAATTCTCTAGTATTTATCGTTATTGTTACATCAAAATTGATTCCCATTTAACTAAGAACTAACAAGACTCAAAATAAATTTGCAACTATATCAACTTCCCAAGATTGATTTAATTTCTTTGGCATTAATTAAAAGTAAAAATTAAAAACAAAGTATTTGTTTATTAGCAACATTGAGGAATCATACGATAACTGGCTGAAAACAGGCCAAACAGGAATGGATCATCAGATGGGACAACAAGCGCATTATGCAGATTGCAGACAATGAATTAGAATTTTAAAGAAGCTGCAGCAATTGGAAGCTTGATTGCACATCAAAGCAATCAAGACGCATTAAAATACTTGAAGGCACTTATCCGAGGCGAACGCATTAAACTAGTTTTTCATTTGTGGATTGTGTCGAACGCGCATAAAAACGACAATTTCTATGCGCGCTTATTATGATCGCAGAGCGAGCGCTTCGAAAGTGTTAATTGCGCAATAACAATTAAACGACTCGTTTTATCGTGCGAGCTCGCCAGCCTCATTTAAACAGAAGCACTTTTCCATCGACGGACGAAATTGCCGTACGATACAGACTCGACGTATTCATTATTCGCAATTAAATAACTATTAATAGTTAACTTCAAGTGGCACTTAGTCGATTTCAATCAGGAATGTTCTTTGAGAGTTTTCCAGTTTTTCAGTTTTTGTGGTATATGAGTATTCAAAATTTAGTTTATTGTGGCATTTTGCACACGTGTAATATACGACATTTTATCTTACTGGAGAAAAGTTGATACAATGTTCCAAGAAGCAACAAAATCCAAAATTACTTCCACAATTTTTGATATGACATTTCAAATGTCACAATTAAATCTTCAGAATTTCGTTTGAGCTGGCACATTATGATTATGTTTGCCAAACCTTAAAATCTTGATACCTTAGTAACAATAGCACTTTATTTTGTGAGATGTCATTCATTTCTCCCACTTGTAGAAAAAAAAGTATTCATTTTTTCCATTTGTAGAAAAATGTACGTCACTGATTTGACAAGTGAAAAATATTCAATTTTTGTCACTAAAAACACGCATAGGAAATGCAACATTATACGCTCCAGCAAGATAAAATATTCTCCTCTAGACTTCAAACATTTATCCCCAATAATTTTCAGTAGCTAGGTCTTCTTGCAAATTTTGCAATCAACTACCCTGATTGTCAACTCCAAATACGATTGCAGTGCATGCGATGGAAATATAATAATAATAATAATAGTATAGTCGAAGAGTCGAGTTGCGGATGGCAGTTGAAGTGCTTCTAAATGAATGGAGCGAGTCTGGATGGCCGGGAGAAGACGGGCGCGTTCCCGGTGCTTCCCGTCCAGCGTCGTCGTCGAGATGTTGATGAAAAATGTCGAGATTGCGATACGACATGCACGCGGCACAATCAAGTGCTGCTGAACTTTCAGCAACCACCAGGAACCGAAGGGAAGAGAAAATTTGAAGAGAAAAATTGAAAAATGCCAACTAATACTTTGACGCTAAGCTTCCTCCAGTTTCAAGTACCATTCTTGCTGCTTACATGTAGGCAAATATTTCATTTGTAGGTTGGGAAATTGCTGAGACATCAATATGAGGTTATTGTTTGAGGAAATTAGTGTAGAAAATTGCTTTCGGTTTTTTAAAATGTAAAATGTTTTATTGTCGTTGGTTTTATAGAAGATCTGGTTTTAATGTTGAAATCAAGAAAGTCAACAATTTAATAGTTGGGTATAAAGATGCTTCATAGTTACTTCAAGGAAACTAGAAAATCAGAAGAGAGTCCAGCTATATGGTCTAACATTTTGGATGGTAAACTGGAAAATGGAATTAGTAACTTTTTTTTCAGTTCTATCTGAATTTTTCGAAATTTGCTTTTAAATTTTAAAGCCTTCTTGAAGATTTTAAGTTGGAAGAATTTGATTTGCTTCCTAGATCACTGATAATCAATGATCTTGGAACCCAATAATATTAAGATCCTTCAGAAATCGATAAGAATGGTCCTTATATGGTACTTCAAAAATACTTTCAGAGAGCAGGAAGTTTGTAGCAAAATTTCAGTTGATGGTCTGAGGATCTTGGACCTTAGAAATCATGGATCAAAATATTACAACTCTGAGGACTAAACCTTCCAAGACTTCCAAGATGATATCCAGATATAACAAAAACAAGAAAGACCATTCGCAAAAATATAATCCACCTGGAATCAATTCTTTGAAAACCTTTTTGGAAGCAATGCACCAAAACACAAATAATCTCTTCCCTGGTACAATCGTTGAACACCCCATTGTTTTAATCCCTTGTACTGTGCACTCAAACCATCCAAACCCAACAATGCAAAACGTTGAAACCCTCGGAAACCATCCGCGTCCCGGAAAGAGGCGGCTGTTATTTTGAGCGATTTCACGCTGCGCCCAGCCAAATACAAAGCACTCCCATTCCTCCTCATCTCACTCCCAGGAATGCATCCCGGGAACCATCAATGCACCCACCCGTCGAGCGCCCGCTCCACGACTCACTAATGATTACTCACAATTAAAAGCTTTTTTGCATGCTGCTAATGCATCATACACGATCCGTTCGCACCATATTGTATTGCCTCCCAATTGTGCGAATCTTACGAAAATAGCGTCCAAAAGGGGGCGGCACACCATTCAAACATTCATACATATTTTTGACGTCTGATGTCCGTTGGGAGTCGCACACCTATACACGCGAAGATGGGGATGCGGGGGCGGCAAGGCATCCATCACAATAATTTCGTGCACAAATTGAAATCCATCAGGGGGTGGCGAATGTGAACGCCGACCGGATGGAAGAATGGAGCGCGCGAGAGCAGAGATATGATGATGATGATGATGACGCCGGCGACGATGATGATGATGCGGGGGCGGCATAACCATGCACTCGCATTGTTATCCGGTGCTGTGTACTCGTATTCCCCCCTTTTCTCCCATTTTTCCGCGATATTTTTCCAGGTTTCACGTACAGGGTGTTTTCTTCCAGTTCTTCGCGGGTCCTTCGGGAAGGGGTGCATGCGAGGTAGTTATTGTCCGGGAACGAATTGAGTCCTGGTTTGCCGCCCCTCAGTGGATCGGGGGTGGCATCGACTCGAGTGGTGTGTGTGTAGATGAAGAGGCGCGTCTGGGATATCCACCCCCACTTCTCTTCAGCGAGTTGAACGTATATTATCGATCTTAATGACATATTCCTATATTTCATATTCATCCTTCGTTTTGTCCTGTTTTTTCCTATTGTCCTTTACTGGAAAATTCCAACGTAAAGATTCGTATTTTTAATCTGTAAGTAGTTGTCGATTTTGTAATTTATTTGACAGGCGTTTTCTAGAAAAAACGAGGATCCTAAGAAATGTTTATTATAATCGATTGTTCTGAAGTTAGAAATGACAATTTCAGAAATAACAAGTATTTGAAAGTGCAAAATTTAAAATGAAAAAAGCAAAAGACTTACAACCCGGATGGACCTTACAACCTTTGATTTGGACACGACCTAACTAACCAAGACTTACAACCCTATGATGGCAACGACCAACTGACGATTGGAACGTTAT